>CABFOW010001477.1:39087-145801 GCA_902141385.1 Timema californicum
CCCCGTAGGAGAAATGTTTGTACAACAATGATCTATATCCATTTTAGACTCAATAGTCAATATTTACTTTTTTTATTGGTCAAAATTTATAAATGAGGAATTTAATAGCAATGCAATGTCATGAAGATTTGCAACACCTAATAAAATGTTGAAAATTTGTGCCGGAAGTTGAAATTTTAATACGAAGTGTTGACCCTTGTGGACCCAACATTGATCTTTTTTATCGGTCCAAAGATACAATTGAGGACATTAATTCTTTAAAAATAAAATTATAAAATTTAAAACCAGGACAAAAAAATATATATATTTTTTACATAAGTATAGTGCAATTTATGCTTGGGTTTGCTAGTGTATATTATTTCATTTCACATTTATTACGAGTTTTGAGTAAATATCTCCATTTTCAAACAATATAGCGAGAAAGTCCGTACAGAGTTCCATGCCATTTATGTAAATAAACATTTTTCCTCTTTAAAATATGGTCCTCTTGTGCGCCCCCTGAAGTCTGGTGCCCTGGCCATTTGCCCAGTCTGCCCAGTTATAAACCAGGCCATGCTAGTAGGAAGAAATTAGCAATGAGTAAGAATAGTTTCAAAACATAAAAGCTTTATTTTTAAATATAACCCAGGAGATTATTGGTTGATGTCTAACTATGGCTCTGCTTTATACATTTGTAGATTGCCATGCAAATATGGTTAAAAACTCCTTAGTATTGGTTTTTATATCACTTTTATATTATTTGGTTTTCAATCAGTAAGCAATAAAATTTTTAAAAAATTGTGAAGATATAATGCAAAAATGTGACATCTTCCTTTCTTATGGCTCCTGGCAAGGAAAGTCACACCCACATTTAAACACAGAGTTTTTATATTTCAGTCCTGACAGGTTCCATCATAGTGGAGCTTATAAAATAGACACAGTGACTCCAACCAGGGAAGGAAAACCTAAAAAGTTTAAGGAGTGAACCTGAGAAATGTCAGGGAATCATTTAATAATGGAAACATAAAATGTAGCTGCTAGCATTTAAAAAAAAATGTGACGTAAAAAACAATTGACTAATTATTCTCGCATGAAAACTAGGAATTTTAGAATAAATTCATTTAAGATTTGTGTTAAAAAAGTGCACACTTTGTACCTATATTACTTTAAAAGGCAAATATATATATATATATATATTGCTGTATCAAATAATACAAATGCATCAAGTGGGTGAATAAGTTTGAATCACATATTTGACATTAATACAATTTCTTTAAAATATCACTTTTATTTGATATATTTGAAAGAAGGTACAGGAGAGAGAGATTGAAACACATTAAAAGGAACAAACGCAATATGGCTTTCACACTGAAAAGAACAACACAGTTCACATTTTTCATTGCTGCCTCGTGGAGAGAATTTATCATTACTTCGTGTGAAATCAAAGTTTTCTCACAAACTCTTCATATCTTTTAATGAAATTCATGGTTTTTTAGACAAAACTCCATTCATAAAACCCTATTTTGGCGAGCATCTTATAATTGCACCCTTAGATAGTATGTAATAAATGTTGTATCTTTGAAGACTATACTGTTTTTAACTATATTGAAATAGTTTGTAATCATCGCAACAAATAATGCTATTAACTGCTTAACTTCAAAAAGGTTACTCTAAACTTGAAGTACCTTGACTTTAATAAAAAATACATATCTTTGAGCCAAAATGTCTGGCAGAATAAAATAGTCAAATCTTCTATAACCACTTTCTACACATGTTTTTAGAGACTTTGGTTGCTCTCTGTTGTTGACCGTTATTTAACTGTGGCATGAATTTAGTGTCTTGTTACTAAGTTTTAAATATTATAGCTATTTTATTATATATTTGGAAGAAGGTACAGAAAAGAAAGATATAAAACACATAAGAGGGAACAAATATACTATGGCTTTCACAATGAATAGAAAAATACGCTTCACATTCATCACTGCCATTGGTAGGAGTGTGTGAATAGAATTATTATTGAATATCAAAATTTCGAAGGAATACCGAATAGTACAAATTGAATAGTCGATTTTTCTTACATTTTTGATATAAAGAATTTAAATTAGTAAATTCCTATTGGAAATGTGTTTTTATATTTAAGTATCCAAAATTTAAAAAAATTACTTCAACATTATTTGATCCGGTATTAATAAAAAAAAGAGGGAATCTAAAACAAAATTTCAGGTAAATTGAGAGGAACCTTTGATCCAGTTTTTTATTCAACGAGTTTCACCTAAATCAAATTATTAAATTTTCTGATAAGTTTTTAACATAAATTTAAATATAAAAATTGCATGAATAATGTTTAACTGGTCAGTGTAGAGATTATATTCCTTTAAATTAATACATTATTTTTAGAAAGGGTAAAATAATGGGATGATTAATAAAGGTCTCATTTTCTAATATGCAAGGCCTACTTTTGTTTGTGTGTTGATTAGTACTCAACCCATAGTTTGGTTGGATCCTAAACCACTCCACTGTCAGCTGAAAACCTAGGCATCATTGAAAGGGCTTACTAGGGAAATTAGGAGTGTGGTAGTTTCCTGTTACTTTCCTCATTGAGCCAGAAGATACTGTTGCACATCAGGCTGCCAAGCCACTATCTGACCCTGACTGGCTGTATACTGAATGTTATCACTGGTCTTGCTCATACCTCTCCCACTTTCATATTATACAACAGGGGTTTGCGAGTACTTGTATTTCAAACTCGAACTCGAGCTTGTCGGAAGTTTTTTAGGCTTGTCATTTTTGAGCTTCTCTTGATGTACTTAATAATAAATTTTTAAAACACAATAGTAAGTATAGTCTGTTTAATTGGGTTAATATCAACATTTCCATTTTGTTATAAATCATTTGGTTACTTAATAAATGGTCAAAAACTAATTTCAATTTTCACATTAATAACGTAATAAAACTTTATAACCACTTTCAACTGTTAAATTTATTCAATATTATCGTACATTTTGAATTATACTTGATTGAAGTTTTTCACTTGTATTGCCATGACAATGCAATGAAAATAAAAATAGCGAGGAAGATTACTAAATAATTGAATGATTCTTTTTACTATTTTGAGCTGGTTCCTTTCTAAAATAATAATTTATATTAAATTAAAAATATCTTATATTAAAAATATCTTATATTAAACAATTTCAAACTTAAGATATTTAAAACTCGTATTAATTAATGTGTTTAGCTACAAAACTAGCTCTAGTTTACAGCTCTCCCATGGCTTCTTTGGTGCTTTCTGACAGCTGACAGCTTTGAAAAGCTACCAGACCAAATTATGTATCCCTACGCCAAACCATATGATTTAAAAAAGCATGTGTTTAGCAGCTGTCACTTCAGACAGTCAAATTATAATCTTTATGCAAGAAACATATATGACTGTTTAATTTTTATTATTATTTATTGTTGACCTTGATATGTTGATGTTAGGCCTAGTATTAATTATTAATTTTTTAGACAATTTTTTTTTAATTTACCATTTAATAATATATTAGTTTTTATTATAAATTAATATTTTTTGTTGTTATTTTACAAATTATTATTTGTTTATAGTATTATTAATAACATTATAAATGTGAAAAATCTGAATGAAGTATTATATGTAGGAAAGAAACCACTGTCATAGACATTTTTAACACTATTACAACATTTTAGAAAACATTCCAAAGTAGTTTAAAGTAAGGAGTGGTAATAATTAAATTTAAGACTGAGATAGAAAACTCAGGAATAGCTATAACAAAATATATAGATTTTCAATTTGATGAATTAGATAATTTTGAAATTTGTAGATGAATTAAGTAACTTTTAATATTCAAAGTATTGATAATATTTTGCTTTTAATGAGCAACAAAATGTCATATATAAAAATATTCAATAAATTGCCATAACGTTGAATTAAAACATGGGTTGACGGCAAGTCTAAAATACACATATAACATATTACAATTTGGTTACAAAACTTGGATACAACAAATTAAGGACAAAAACAAATTTTAAAGATCAACAATGTTGTAAATTAGGTAATAACATTTAATTAGTGGGTTAGCATCTCCGAATGAAGTTTAATAAAGTAATGAAAATGTTCTAGTTAAAACGTTTTTGAAGAATATAATAATTTTAATTTTAAGGTTATGTATAAAATCTAAGCCTTATCTTGGTTCAGTCCCATTACTCCTTGTAATAATTAGCCATTAGAATGATACTGATTTATATTCTTCCAACATGTTTCGGTATAAAAATACCAAAATCATGGACAACGTAAAAAATAAATTAAAGAACCAGAAGAAAACTTGAGAATTATGTTGTACGAAAATCTTAGTAAATTACTGTTATATTAATGAATTTGTAGAAGATAATAAACAAACAAACAAACTTATGAACGTCACTGTGCGGGATTAGATTCACTAGGCCTACTCTTAAACAGTTATAAAGAAGTCTCTAATAAAACTACAATAACTTATAACTTGAAATCTTAGCCTGGTATTTATTTAATCAACACTGGAGAAAGACTCGCAAGTATTTTTTTATTACACTTCACAGATTTTCTTGGAATACTATGAAAATCCTAAAACTCGAGGTTTAGCCTAGAGGGCAACACAACACAATCTTGGGGTTAAAATGTGGTAGAGTAGCTATTTCTATCCTCTAAATGTTTCATTGCAATCACTTTCACTTCTATACCAAGCAAGAGTCACGTCACGTGGCCCCCAACTGTTTGTCTCGCAACCAGATTTTAATGGTTTTATAAAAAAAACTCCTTGTTCCAACCCTTGGGAGGGCCACAAACTCTTGCTTCCTGCTAACATTGATATTCGCCCCTCTGCTCTTATTTATCAAATGAGAAAAGTATTTTTAACTCTGTGTCACCAGATTATCTAGCTACCACTTTGTATTGCGCCAACTGCTTCCGGTGCCGTAAACTTATGGGCTTGGACAGGATTTTAGAGAGATTTATGACCTAATTATTCGATCTTACTATTTGGGCTGGCTATTCAAAGCTTAGAAATAAATATTCTGCCATTAATTATTTGAAATTTTTAATATTCTTACACCCCTAACCACTGGACAAAAAGGTATTGGCTGCCTCTTTAAGAAAATTGGTCAGCACCGCCTAATCCCCTGAGCTAGGTCCCATTCTATCGAAACTCATCAGGAATGAAAGTGAAACGCGCAACGCAATTTCCTAAAGGAGGAAACCAAAAAACACAAAAGAGATAGAAAGGAAATTGGTAAAGGATGATAGGACACTTAGATAGGAACATGTAAAAGGAATAACATTAAAGACAAACACAGGAAAAGAACATTAAATGCAAATATATATATATTATTTGTAATATCTATTTGGAAGAAGGTACAGAAAAAGGAGGGAAAAAAGGAACAAACACAATATTGTAATACTTGGCTTTTAAAACATGATAAAATAAATATTTTCACTGAAAAATTCTAAGAAAATGACCTATGCCATGCCTTATTTTGTAGACCTCTAAAAAGTATACTTTTCAAGGGTTTGCTAGTCTAAAAAAAGTTTATCTTTACTGAAATAGTTCTAAAATATCTTGCAAAAAATGTACTTTTTGTTATTTTACAGGTGTCATAAACTTGTTTCTAGGACAAAATTTGTTCTTTGGCCCTTTCTAAAACCACCAATATACAACACATCATCGGTACTTTCTAGGGCTACCAATATGCAACATATCATCGGCCCTTTCTAGTGCCACACTTAGACATTGTTTTACTGAGGGGGTGTAACCACACACGGTGTGGTTTTCGTCGCGCACCGGGGCTGTGTAACTGCACACTGTGATGTTTGCATCATGCACTGGGGTTGTGTAACCGCGCATTGTGATGTTTGCATCATGCACTGGGGTTGTGTAACCGCGCATTGTGATGTTTGCATCATGCACTGTAGTTGTGTAATCGCACATTGTGATGTTTGCATCATGCACTGTAGTTGTGTAATCGCGCATTGTGATGTTTGCATCATGCACTGTAGTTGTGTAATCGCGCATTGTGATGTTTGCATCATATACTGGGGTTGTGTAACTGCACACTGTGATGTTCGCGTCACACACTGGGGTTGTGTAACCGTGCACCGTGATGTTCGCATCATGCACTGGGTTGTGTAAGCACTCATTGTGTTGCTTACATCACTCACAGGGTTAGCATAACCACGCAATGTATTGTTTGTTTCTTGCACTTGGCTTGTATGACCACGCACCAGGTGG
This sequence comes from Timema californicum, assembly GCA_902141385.1. NCBI lineage: Eukaryota > Metazoa > Arthropoda > Insecta > Phasmatodea > Timematidae > Timema > Timema californicum. The sequence continues at coordinate 45,339 of CABFOW010001477.1, forward strand.
GGTAACCGCACACGGTGATCTTTAGTCTCACAATGTTTTGGCGGGATTGGAAGTAGTCGAGGTCGAAGTCAAAGTCAAATACTCCATTCTGCGCTGCATGATAGGGGAGGTTCCGGCCCTTTTATGTCCTCAGAGGTAGTGGTGTTGTGGGTCGTTCCCTGATGTTCTCACTGCAGAATGTAGTTGTCCCCTGTGTGTATCTGTCTTGATTGCCCATTTGGGTAGGTAACCCAGTAGACCCCTTCTCTTCGTTTGCTCATCAGGTAAGGTCCTTCCCATTTGGGGTGAAACCGGTGTAGTATGGTTCTGAAGCGTTAAAGAGGGGGTGGGTTCAAACTAGCACTAGATCGCTGTTTTGGAAGGGTTTTGCGTGCTGTGGAGGTTGGGTGTACCTATGTTGATAGGGCGCTTGATTTCCTCGTACCTATTCTTCTCTTTGGATGGCTTTGAGTCGAACTTGATGGTTGATGCTATGTGTTCTACGTAGAGGTTGCTGAGTGTTAAAAACTTTTTGGTGTTGGTCTAGTAGCTTGAGGAGTTGTTCTTGATGTTCTATTGGGGCATAGTACTCGGCTGTTCTTGTAGTCCAGGATTACCTTCTGTTCTGTGAACCATGGTTGTCCCAAAATCAGTGGTTCTTGGAGCTCATTGTACACCAGGAACATGATGTTGATTTCTATCTTTTGCATGGTTAAGGGTAAAGTTATCTGGGCTTGGATGGTGAGGTCACTCCCAATCTTGACCAGGTGGATGGGTGTGGGGAAGAGGATTGACTTCTTCAGGTTTGTAGGGGTAAGGTGTTGGTATTGGGTGAAATTGGCGGTAGCCCCGGTATCTAATAGGGCTAGTAGAGGACCATGGGGAGTTTCACACGGAACTCTGGGAAGTGTGCGGGATGTAGAAGGATTGATGCTGGTTATTACATGTGGTCACCCTGGTTCCTGTCTCCCATAGGTGGGGCCCTGCTGTCCTTTGGCTTGAGCGTTTCTCGGTCTCTCCTTCTCTTGCTGGCCTTGGTATAGCACTGGGCAGTAATGGTGAAAATGGTACCCTGAGCAGAGGTAGCATCTTCGAGGTCGTGGTTGATATGTTGGTGCTGGGGTCTTGATGGGGAGGTTGTCGTTTTTGCAGGATTATCAGCCAGGTCTCGTTCCACGAATACAGCCCTAGTGATCAGTTCTTCCAATTCTGGCAGGTGTGGGGCTCGAAGAAAAGGTCTTAGTCCTGGTAGGACTAGTTCAATTAACATGGGGATTATCTCCGTCGAGGGGTCTGTGGGGGCCAAGCGTTGATACAGCCGTACCTTGTGTCGTAGGAATATCTCGACGGGCTCGGTCTGTGTTTGTTCCGTATGGAGAGAGGCTATGATGGTTGTACTGGCAAAGTGGTGCATTAGATGTTGTTTGAAATCTTCCCAAGTCATTATATTCCTCGTAAAGTTTCCACCACTGGGCGGCAGTGTCCTTGAGTTGTCATTGGATAGTAGGTACCCACTCTAGCGGGTCTACTCGAGCGGTTCTGAGCTGGAGCTCACAGTGTTGAGTGAAGGTAGTAGGGTCTTCATGCCCTCGACCGTGAAAGTCTGGTAGGGTTGGTAGGGGGTAGGGGCTTGGACATGGACGTTGGTAGGTGGCAGTGGTATCGTGGTGTACTGGCGGTGGAGGAGGTGGATCATTGGCATGGTGGACATCGGAAGAAGAGCCCACTGAGGTCTCTAGGCTCATCTTTCCAACACAGGCACTGGTAGTGGTAGTATTGTCGACAGTCCTCGCAGGTAATCTCTCGGCCATCTTCCCCAGTACAAGTTAACCCTGGGCAATAATGTATTTCCACTGGTTACTCAACACAGATAGTGCAACAGTAGGCTGGTTCGTTGTTGTCACGTGGCTCGTCTGCCCACCCTAGGTGATGAAAGGACTTTTGTCAGGATATGCACTTTACATAGTGCTGGACCCCTCCTGGGATACATGATGGGTTGGTACATTTTTGACTTGTGGTCATAACTATCTTGTCTTATCTGGCGAGGCTGTTTTGTCGGCTTTGCTGAAGTTATTTGGGCGCCACCGGGTTTTGTTCACTCTCGAAAGTGTTGTGTGGTGTTCTGGGGTCGTTTAGTTGGCCCATTGGACATTCGTCCTGTGTCTTGATTCGTCCCACGTTTAGGCGCCAGAACTGTTATCCTTCACTGTGGCTTCGGGGGTAACTGGTTGTGTCGACTCGAAGTGCAGTTTCCGGGTGATGTTCATTAATAGGCTCTGGTCTCGCGGGTCTAGTACGTGAGGGTAAGAAAGGGAGATGGGGGAGAAAATGTAGGGATGTTGTGGGGTGGCTAGCGTATGCAAGTGATAGCCCTTTGGGCTTAAAGAGGATGGAGTAGGTGGAGGTTGGGTCGTTGATAAGAAGAGAAAACGAGGAGAGGAACTAGAAAACTCAGGGGTAGGGACACTTGGAGATGTTGGAGCGGAGTGGGGACGTCCGGGGGTCCAGGTGTTACTGTCGAGGTAGTATGAAATGGGCCCTTGGGTGAAGTATTGTTTGCTCTGCGATGTTTTCTTCGGGGTCTCTGTCGGTAGGCTTTACCAGAGCGGCGGGTGTAGACCATCCCGTGGAATCACCCGTGACAAGAACAAGCAAATGGGAAGGGTAGAAATGTAGAAGGAGTCGTCCTGGCAATACGGGTGTCGCGATAGGTGGTAGGATGAAGTCTCAGCAAGGTGAGTCGTGGTCGGAGGAAAAAGGATGATGGCGGAAGGAGAGGGAGTTAAGACAAAATTGCTTTTTACAAAACACAACAATTTATTTAGCTCTTTTATATAGGTGGTTCACCAGGGTTAGGTCACCACTCTCCGACTTGCCTCTGACCCAGGAATCACCGTGCTAAATACCCTCCACTACTGCCTGGTCTTGTCCAATGGGAGAAAAGGTCAGGTATTGGTCAGTAATGTTCACTTTTCCTCAAGAAGCAGCTATTAATTATTCGTAGAGTGGCAGCAGTGTGAAGTGTGAACCGTGTTCTTCTTTTTATTGTAAAAGCCATCTTGTATTTGTTCCAATTTATTTATTTCTCTCTCTCTTTTCCGTGTACCTTCTTCGATATAACTATAACCAAACATTTAAGTAAATTTTGTTAGTGGTAAATTAATACAAATTTTACTGGACATATCATAATGTTGGCTTATAAGTAATATGTTAAAACATAATGTGGATGACTTGTGGGTTTTTGGTTCTGTTTCTTCATCAAGGTGGTGAGGATTTTTAAATACATAAAAAAAAAATGTGTAGATTTCTTTTGTTGGGTTGCATGACTTCTGATTGGATTGTTCTGATGTTGTTTGCCCTTTATATTTCTTTATTCCCCCAACACCACACCACCACACCAATCTTTATAAAAGGAAAAAAACAAGGTTGTGTTCTTGGCTCATTATGTTTCTTTAGGTGATGTAGCGACCCCATACTCGTCTCAGACATCTACTGGTTCTGAAATGAATCTCTTCTTCCTCCCTCTGAATGTAACTAGAAGGTAATCCAAAATGGCAGATCACTTGATGCTCCTCCCCAATCCTCCCAGTTTTTTTTTCTCTATCTCTCAATTTGCTGCTTCATGCTGTTGTGGTCCACTTTGGTTATTTTGCTAGTTTTTTTAAAAAATTTGGTTACAGTGAAATCACGTATTAATTTAATATTTCATTGCGATTTAAAAAAATAGATATAATGCTAGCTTAGGGCTGGACTAATCAGTTCAGTAGAAGCATTTAATTAAAGTGATATTGCTTTTTAGGGGCAGGTGAAGATTCATAACTCTGACAAAGCTTCACCAATAAAGATATCTTAATTTATGGTCAATTATTTCCATTCTGAACTGTTAAAATTAATATGCATAAAAAAATCTGAAGTTATTGAATTCAAAGTTGTAATAATAAGTGAATTTATCAGAATAAAACAAAATATTACAAAAAAATTATTATATAAAACATTTTTCAAGTAACTTTAGGGCACAAAAAAAATATATATATATATATATAACAATCTCATTTTGCATAAAATAACTATAAAAACCATTTGAACTCTGATTTAGCTTCGAGAATATTTCATATATTTGACTCGAATTAAAAAAGGGGACACTCCTATTACGTTTCTAGGATTATTTATTAACATTCTAGTTTTTTTTGGTGTCCCAGTAAGCTAAATATTCCGACCAAACCCATATTCTGATGATATGATTTCATTGTAACCCTAGGTATGTCACTGTTCCTTCAACACCTTTATTGATATTTGGCTCGGTGGTTTTCTGTTTTGCTTTTTTTTATTATTATTGAAGGTGGTAAGTAGGCTCTCTAATGTATTTGTTCTTATCATAAAGTCAAGTGAAATTGTCAAAGTTGATAGAGCTAATACAATCAGGAGTGAATGCAATAAAGTTTTATTTTTTATTTATCTAGAACCGCGTCTTACAACCCGTTCGGGCTATACACTCAAGTACTAATTATGCTAATGAATTAAGAATTGGGAAGGTTGAGTTTAAAGGAAGTGAACCCGCATTTGTGTGGAGGGAGAATGGAAAAACATTAGAGGAAAACCACCTGCATTTCACCCGACTGAGATTCGAACCTCGATCTACCAGTCTTTGGCAGTATAGCTCAACACCTAACTGGCGCTTTAGCCAATTACACCACCAAGGCAGATATGTAAAAAACAGTTTATAGCTGTTAGATAAGATCACCACTTAATTCAAGGTTTGCTGCGGACGTATGTTGCAAGCCGACGTACAATTGGTCTTGGCTCTGTTATCTCCTCCTCCCTCCTCGCTTCATTATAAAATGTGTCCTGTATTAGTTAATATTAGTTAAACTCCTGCTCCTAGTAAGCTATTAATTACACATTGTTGTACCTTTGGCGTTGGGGAGAAAATGTTAATGATGTTGAGTCATGTTGAAGGTCAAATCCTGGTACCCCCACCCAACCTCGGAGGCCGGACTTTATCAGTGTGGGAGGACCTCCATCCTACTACGACTTCCAGCCCCCGCAACCTCATGCTCACCATGGTGGACCCCCAACACAGCGAGGTGCCAACTACGGAAGCCCGCAACGGCGCTTCTTGTCAGAGGGTGAGCTGGTGCGTCAGGGGGGTGATCTCGCCTACTCCCGCACTAACAACACCGTTGACAACATCCGTGAACTCGCAGGCTCCCCGCAAAGAGGGGTCTACATGTGGAAGGACACCTCACCTGGAGCTTATGGGGGTGGAGGTAATGGGGTGACTACCCCTGTGCACCACCATCAGCAGCTCGCTTCCCAACATCAGCGACCTGGCTTTGACTACTACCGCTCAAACCCTACAAGCCCCACACAACAACAAGTGTACACTCAGCGGTCATACTACCCCCCTGTGAGAGGAGGGGTGCCAGTGTACCCCCCTCCCCAGTCACCGCAGATCAAGCGCAAACCCCTGGGTACTCCTACCACGCCCACTGTTTGTGATGGTCGGCGTGCAAGTCCGGGCTCACGCCGACCTATGTCTTTTGTGCGTGCTCTGGAAATGACTGACACAATAGACCTGGCAGGTTCCCCTGGGACACCCCGCACAGAGCACCGGCCTCTGACAGAGTCCCACCGTAGCGCTACCCCCACGCCAGATCGTGCCAGTGTCTATGACATGAACTATGAAATCTCAGTATAGGGCCGGCTCAGCCTGGCGGGCTACTCTCGAACCAGGACCTTGCCCCATCGTAGACATGTTGCTACATACAGCTACCTGGCTGGGGCACGGACTTTCCCGATGGCACGACGGGGGGGCAGGCCACCCTTTTGAAGTGTACATTATGTACTTGTTCTGTGCATTTTATAAATGTGTTGTACAAATAACAGACGTGATGAAACCTTTCTGTTGTTTCTTACCATCAGTGGCAGTTTTAATGTTTGTTGTAATTGGTGGTCTCAAATAGAATTCCTATTCCACTTGAGCATGAAATGTGTTTTTTATTACTTAAAAAAAGTGAATGATACTGTGGTACAGTGAAATGTTAATCTTGTATCACCTTATACTAGTTTAAAAAGAGATGAACAATTTAAGTGATGCTTGCCGTATTTTTTCTCTGATCAGTAAAACAAGTGAAGGATGATGATGTCATTTCTATAAAGTCTCATAGAAATGTATAGTAACCTATTCACTACAATACATCATATAGTTCTTTTTTATTTCTGACCCTACGAATTGACTGCCAAGTAATCAAAACACTTTTTCTATAGTTTTTGCTACCTCTTATGTAATTATTTAATTAATAATCATAACATAAAGAAGCTCTTTGACTATATCTGTGCCACTTGATTAATCAATATTGTCAAGTGCATTTGAGTTTGCTAAATATTTCAAGTATATGATTGTGGTACTTAAATCTTTGTAACATTACATTTTTGAAAACTTCTATGTACTAGTCTTAATTCTTTCTACACATGTGTACACATTGGTAAATAATTTCCTTCTGTATCAGTTAGCCCAACCAAGACTTAATAAGACTCACATGTATTATTTTTACTAAGTGGTAACGATGTATAATTGTATTTTGTTTTAAGTGTGACTTAATGAATTTTATATTTAATGTGACAAGTCATTTGGTTGACTGTATTTCTGAGCAGAAAGTCACCTTTCATTAACACATAAAATTAACTAGTTTAACATAATCAATCTGATAATATATAAAATCTAATTTCATTTATATGTAACTAGCTGAAGTACCTGACATTGCACGTGGCAATGAATTGCATAGCTATACATGGTAAATTTTCTTTGATTCAAACAGGCAGAAAAAAGTCTTCATTTTATTTCTTCTGACCCAGTTTATAATTAGTTTTAAAAAATCAAATCCAAATTTTAAAATTCTGGCTTTGAGATGAACATGTTCTTGCGCTACTAATTTTTTAAATGTCGCAGCTCTGCGTGCAATGCTCATGAAACACACACTTATACAATCAAAAAATCTTCATTTTATTAATATAGATAGAAGATAGATTTTAGTTCGAACATAGTCAAATCTTAACTAGCTCATTTTTTAAAATTAAGTATTAATTAAACTTATTTCATATTTTATTCAAAACTATTTTATTATTTAAAAACCTTATTTCTTTTTTACAGGTTGTGATTTAGTTTTCATAACGTTAGATCACTTAGTCGTTAAACTAGTTTATTCAAATTGTAATTTAATTATGTGTTCCTTGGTTCCTATCCTTGTTTAAACTACTAATGGCTGTAATAGATAATTGACTATCACTAACACTTTTTTTTGTATCAAATATATTTTTCCATTTTGTCTCTACAGTTCTTTATTAAAATCTGCAATATGTGACTCAAAAGCATTGTAAATCACTTTTACATATCCCAAATTAAATCTAGGTGGAATATCTACCATCTGCATGTACTAAAATGACCAAATCCGAAAGTCTTTTGTTTTTAGTAAAAAATAATTGTATATAAAAAATAAACTATACAACATTGTGGGAAGTCTACTACACATTTATATTTGCAAACAGTAATTAATATGTCATAGAAACCTAGCTGATGAAAATATAAATGTCAGAATCATAATTTCACACTCATGTTACTTTTTTTTTTTGAACTTTTAGGGCAGCTTGTATTTTTTCTAAATGTTGATCGAATTAATGTGTCCTTCAAAGGAAACAATTCTTTTAACTTTTAATACATAGTTGTATGTACGGACAATAATCCAGGAGATGATTGAACAAAATACAATGACAAATACACAATTTGAAAAGTGACCGATTATATGACCTTTATATTCTGGGCCAGTTCGGCTGTCCAATAGGGATCTGTGAGTATTTGAAAACCTCATTTTATAAAAGATGGATCAAATTAGAAAAACCTTCATTTTACATTTGATATCTGAATCTTGGGGAAAAAATAAATTAACATTAAAGGAAATAGGAATATAACAAATGAAATAGTTAATGAATGTTAACATCCATGATAATCACACAATCAGTTAAGTGATAAACTAATGGTCTAGGGTCTGGTTGTTAATTTTGTGAAATAATTATGTTGGAGCTGAAACCACCAATAAGCATTATTATAGCTCTAAAACAAAGTCCAATTAAATTTTATTTATTTCAAATACCAGTTTCCTGAAGGATTTGCGAATCCCATACCCCACCTCTACTTTTAATAGCTACTCGGGTAGGCGTTCAATAATTTCAAGGAAATGTCCATAGGATTGTCAAAGCTGTAGCTGAGCAGACTGGTTTTTGATGGGCTGTAAAAGAAATATAAATTATTGCTCCAGTAGAAACTTAGTTTAATTTCTTTCACATGGCGATATTAACAGTTGTTTAATATCTGTCATGAGCATAGCAATATTAATTGAAGAGAAAACATTAAATTCCAGGACACCCTTCCCAAATATTCAACAACTGTTGATATCACCATGCGAAGAAAATTAAATTCTCTATTTATACTCAAACCATATTTAATTTAGTTTGACAAAAAAAATTGCAATAAAAACTTCAAAAACACTCCTTTTCTCCTATCACTTATAGGTAAGACTATTAAGTACACACTAGTGTAAAAGTATATTATATACATTCTATGAAAGGTATCAGTATTGCCTTGATCAATTGCAGTATGCCCCTTTTATAAGCTGCACCCAAGTGTAACTTGTCAAGGCAAGTTCACTACTACAGGCTAAACAAGATAGTATAGTCAGACTAAGCATGCTGCAAGTGCGGCTTAATACCAAAAATACGATTACACCTATCTAAACTCGAATGGAATGGGCTAGTTTCCCATTTGATACTGGCCCATTCTGTTGTGGTCTAATTAGGTGTTGTCTTGTGTTTGGCATCGAGGCACACAGTCTTTCATGAAACTAGCCCTTCGATATAATTAATGCTCTAACTTCTCTTAGGTAAGAGGTCAGTAACAAGTGAACTTCTGTGCTTTATAGACGAAAGGGGATTGTTCATATAGAAATAAAAATAGCAAAATCTGCACTCATGAATATGTTTTAAATTTTCCTTAGGGAATTATTAAATTGAATCTCCACTTATTTTTTTTAGTACTTATTATAATTTTTAATCACTTTAAAAACATTCAAATTTATATGATAAAGTTTTAAAATTATATTTATTCAACTCAAGATTGACTTGCTACTTATAAGTTTTAAAAGAATATTGTTTGACTCAAATAAAAGAAACTTCAACTTGTACACCCTGATTACCCAACCAACCATTGGACAATGGAGAGAACAATTTTACATCTGGTAGTATCTATAAATATTTTGATGTATGGATGAATTGACTGTGTTAATACTGTAGATTTTTTTTCTTTGGTCTGCATATTGTTAACCATATCTGTTTTCTACAGGTTAATACAATTTTGAATTTTGTAACCAAAGTGTAGATTTATCTTTATAATCCCGAAATGTGTGTATTAGAGTGATATATTTTTTACATTATGGTTTTGAATAGATTAAATATATGTCCAACATAGTTGAAAATGATGAATAAAATATAGGAAGGACGGTAACAGGACAGGAAATGTGTCAAAATATTGGGACGGGAACAAAAAATTATAAAAATGATGCTTTAGATTAATTATAGGTTAAAAATAGATATTGTTTTTATACTAATACGGTAATATGGTAGTACCTGCTAGAACAATAAGCGGACTTTATTTCCTGCCTGACTCTTGAGAATGGATAAATTCCAGGCATTTTCCCCGAGGGTTTGGGATCCCCATCCACCCCTAATAAATTATGTTTGTTTGGTTTTCTACCTTTGTGAAATTAAGGGTCAATTTCCTAGTGACAGTGAGTATGCCCCAAGTGTGGCGCTTTATGAAATACAGGACACCTACAGTAGCTAAATGGCTTCTTTGGTGCTGCCTGACAGCTCTCAGCTAACTTCTGACAGTCAAAATTTAGGGATATACCTAAATTTTGGCTGTCAGAAGTGACAGCTGCTAAACACGTGTTTTTGCAGATTATATGGTTCATCGTAGTGATACATAAATTGATCTGGTAACTAGTCAAAGCCGTTGGCTGTGAGCTGTCAGTCAGCACCAAAGAAGTCATGGGGCTACTGTATCTTGTCCAGAATGAGCCAGTTTCATACTTGGACTGAGTACACCTCAAGTGGGGCTCTATAGTAAATGTTGGATGACACCTATCTTGACCGGAATGGGCTAGTTTCATATACAAATATAGCCCATTCCCATCAAGTTAAGGAAGGTGTTGTCCTGTGTTTAGTGTAGCACTTAGGGATCTGGAAAAAGTATCAATACTTGACTATTATCGATATTTTACCTTTCGATACTAGTATTTTTTCTCAATACTTTTTTCCGATACTTTTACTGATATTAGTACTCAAACTCTGGTATCGGATTAGTATCGAAAGAAACAACTTTTTTGTTAATTTCACTCATGCTGGGAGTTTGGAACTAAATGTTTACGAGGGTGGCCTGTGGAGGAATAGGAAGAACAAATTACTGTGATTGGCAGCCAGTCTACTACCTCTTCCTTAATCAATAAGCACGGTAATAAATAAATTTAAAAAATAATTTGTTGTTTAGTTCAATGAATGTCACCCCAAAGCTGTCCCAAGTAGCCGAAGCATAAAAGGGCATCCATTATTCTATTGTTCGTCAATATTTAATAAACCACCCTGATAGATTATATAAACGAAGAGTTTAGTTAATAAATGGCACCTTATAAGCGTGAGTTATGGAAGTGTTTTAAGAAGTTGGATAGCGAAAAAGCATCTCGTAAAATTTGTTCTAAAGTATTAAAAACCACTATAATGTTCATTGTTTAACTAAATATGGAAATACAATTATGATGTAAAAGTTGAAATTATTATTACTAGATAAAAAAAACCTTTTAGATTAAAATGTCTATACTGATACTGTTATGAATACTTTTCTTTCGATACACATCCCTAGTAGCACTACACTTGTGGTGTACTCAGTCTGACTTTGAAAGTGGGCCTAAAACTTCCTGGTTGGACTTGTAGATACATAGCATATCTTCACGACTTCTCTCAATATAAAATATTTTAACTACTCATTTGTCAGTCTTTGGTTAAGTCTTTTTGAAAATATGTTTAGAAATGCTAGAGATTAGTTTTCACAATGGGTAAAGATCTAGTCCACTCATCATCATGAACTGTTTTCAACCTGAGGCTGGGTCTGTTTAGTAAAATGCCTCCATCTCCCTCTGTCCTTCCACCATTCTTCCTCCTGCACACTTGCTGCTATCTGTTCCTCCCATCTCTTCCTTGGTCTCACTTGTGTTCTCTTCCCTACATACTTCATATCTATTAATCTTTTTGGAATCCTCTTTCCTTCTATCCTTATTACGTGTCCATACCATATCATCCTAGCTTCCTCTCTTATCTCATGTACCCCAACTATAGACCATACATCTTCATCCCTAATTCTATCTGATCTGGTAACACCTAGCATGCTCCTCAAAAACTTCATTCCCATAGCCTCCACTTTCCTTGTCTCTCTTTTATTCTAAATCAAAGTTATATATGTAACTATGGGAAACTCGGTATAGTCCACTGGTGCTCTAAAAGTCAATGATTTAACCCATCAGCATTGGGACGCAAGAAGGCAGATCGAAGAGCTCTATTATGATGACCATTAACAACCAAACTAAGCCATTTTCACAATGAATACCTCTTTGCAAAAAAGGCACATGTTATTAATATTGATTCTGAGAAAAACTCATTTGAATGCTTCAAATGTCATGAAAGGGTTAATCACTTTCAATTTACTGCCACCTAAAAATGCAACTTTGAGAAAAAGCTCCTATAAGCCCCATGTTCATTTTCTAGAGGGCTCTCCAATTTTTAAATATATAAATTAGTAAAATATGGTCACAGATTTGGCAGATATTTTAAAATATAAGAAACCCAATGTCTAAAATAAATAACCTTTTCTATGGAGTATTCAAACAGTTTATTGTCAGTGTCAACATCATTTTGTGCAGTCTTCTATACCATTATATCAATATAGTTGATTTATTTTAACACTTTATCATTATTTGTTTTTATATATATAAAAACACACTTGAACTTTCTTGAAATCTAAATGAATGAACATGTACATGTGTCACAAACGAAGCTTTGATTTTAAAAGGATGGGAACATACTGAACTAAAAAGAAAATATAATTTGATATTCTCTTTAAGTAACCATTCTCATCAATTGCCCTTTTAACAGTTTACAAGCAAGCACTAGTTTGTTGTCAATCTTAAACTGTAAATTCTTTTATGCATTTTGGCAATTCAGTTTACAAAAAAATATCTTTCATTAATATTTATGTTAATATTATTAACATGAAAGTGATTGGTGTTGTCTTAAGCTAAGTTGCTTAACATGCCCTTTTCTTAACCAAATATATTGCAGCCTACCAGTGTTACTATCATTGTAATTATTAAGCAAATAATGTCTTTATGTAGTCATTGTTTCTGAGCATTTTTTTACAAGTGTTCATTGTTAACAATAATGTTAAATTTTAGGGTAAAACAAAACTTGAACTATGTGGGTCATTGTGAAATCATGTTTGTAGAGCCTGTTTAGTTAAATCTTATTTGATAGGGTTTTTTTCTGGCAAAATTTTTCATCTCGTGAATTTTTTAGCATTAAATAATGACATTTAAATTCATGTTTTCAATATTTTACATCTAATTTAACAATGTATTAACATAACTACAGTAAACTAGAGTTTTGGGTTTTATCATTTAATAGTGCAATATGCATTATTTCTAATACAATAAGCACATAGTTATTTGCATCGAAGCATAGTGAATGACCAAACTGTTCATAATGGCTCTTAGAGAGGTATAATGAGAAATCATTCATTTATTTAGGGGTATGCAAGAAGTAATTTTTCACTTCGAGCGGAGTTTGAATTCATACAATAGATCCATGTGTAAACCATTAACACAAATAAAAATGTTAAAGAATATTTTTTGGGAGAAAATAATATTAAAATAACACAAATTTGATTTTAAAATAAATTTAATTTAGCTGAAATCATTATTTTTCTTACTAAACAAAATATTGAGGGACTCTACATGCAATGAAATAATATGTTGAAATTAAATCCAATTAATCAAACTTGATTACCTTTGGGATGGAATCAAAAATTTCAAGCAGGCTACTCAAAAGTTTTCTAGTTTTGGAAAAATATTGAGACTGAATAACCACTCAAACTTGACTTGGAGCTAGAATTTTCATCTACTTGGACACCCTTAAAAATACTTAGTACGAGTTTATTTTTATTTGTAAAATATGAAACTCGGCTGTCCAAAAGAGGGACAGAACCTTAACTTGCCTAAATAGTTTTGTGTGATTTTTTATTTAAAGTAAACTTGTACATAAAATTTGAGATTCACTCCTATTTTTGTCCAATTGTAAACTCCAGTGATGTTCAACTAGGTTTAATGTCTATGTGTAGTACCTACCGTCCATGTCCTGTTAAACATTCCGATTTATTTCTCGACTTTGTTAGCCTCCACCATATTATAGCCCTTTGCATCCAGGGAACAAGTATAATATTTAGAGCTTACGTTTTGGAATGTGGGGTTATTGTTAAACATTAAGTAATAAGGCCAGGAGATATTTTTTTAAATTTAATAATATGTATGGGTATACCTAAGCGTCAAATTTTCATTTCTGTGTACTAAAATTTTTAATTTTTATTTTGACACTAGGATTTTTGAAGAAGAATATTTTGTTATTGGACACTGCATGTTTATATAATGAACATGTATTGACTAATACAATGTTGTAATTGATAGTGTTATTGTGAAACTCTATTATGTACAAATGATGTGGCAGGGCTGAAGGTTATGTATGTCCCCTCCCACCCCTAATGTGTCGCATGGAAATTCACAAACTTACAAAGACTGGTCATAATTGATAGGGGTATGCAAAACATAATAAGCTTCATAATATGAAAAAATGTTTTATTGGTGATTTCTGGTAGCTTACCTTTTGAACTACAAGTTATTATGGTCAGTCAAGACCTTTGAGATAAGTAAAAAATTTGTCGATATTAGCCATCTTTAAAGCTAGATCTAAGAAAGTTTAAATAGTGAATATATTCCATCTAAATCTATGAGGGTTATCATAAGAGATGTCACAATGCTGATTCTTAAGTTCAACCTCGATTCCGATTCTTGAACATCTCTCGTCTGTTAAAGATGACCTGTATTGAGATTTTACATATTTCATCTTTAAAATATTTTTTCGCACAGGTAGGTGCTGCCAAATACAGTTATAAAAGCCCAAACATATTATCTTAATTGACTATATCATCGCTTAGAAGACATTTATAGAATTATTTTAGATTATTCTCTTGAAATTTGACTCTTAGTATGTCATCACACTGCAGATTTATCCAGATCTGGACAGCTGGGCGCCAAAAGTAACTCCACTTATTTTCTTAAAGAAAAAACATTTTTTTCTAGCATAATGCAATGCACTTTTTTCTTTTTAATTAAAAAGTGGAGTAAAAGCAAAAAATGCACCTGTTTATTATGCGCAACATCATATTTTATTTAAATGTTCTTTGTCTTGTATTAAAGCATTGCAATAGCTAGGTTAGGTTAGGTTAATTTACAAATATGAATTAATTATGTTTCTTCTACTAAGATTTTTTCTAAACAACTCCAAAAATGAATATATCATTGAAAAATATATGATGTTGCGCTGAAAAATATTAGTTAAAAAAAAGAAGAGAAAAGTTCATTTTTAGTTAGTACCCATCACTTTTTAATGTTGATTGAAGCATATATGAAAAAATTGTGCAATTTTTTAATTTCTAAGAAAAAAGTACTAGAAAAAAAGTTAATTCAAAAAAATAAAATAAAGTGTTGTTTTTTTAGCACCCAGTTTACGCATACTCAGTTGGCAGTGCCCGGTTGTCCTAGACCAAGATTTATCACTTACAATTGAATGTTAGGTAGAAGCTCCTCATTTAAACGGTCAAATGGATTTTGAAATATAGAAATATCTTCTGGACTTGAATCAGAATACAAAAAATTCTGCGAGATATAAATTTGAAAATATAAAATCCATTCTTAGCTCGTGGGCCATACAAAAAGAGGCGGCGGGCCGGAATTGGCCTGTTGTTTGCAGATCCCTGCTCTAGATGAATAAATTTATAATTTTTGCTAACAAAAATCATAAGTATATTTACATACGTTTATTTTGTCTTCAAAATATATCTGATTTTTAACTGAAAAGATTTTTTATAAACATGCCAAGCTGGACTCATTAATAAAATAAAAGGTTTCTTGATTTTTAAATAAATATAATAGAGCTGTATATTATAAATTTTTAATGCCACATGTTTTCTTCCTCGAGATGTATGAGCATTCTAATTTGGTCTTGTTTTTCCTCAAGCTATGTTATGTTGTTTTGAAATATTTATGTAGGTTGGTTATTTTTCTTACACTTGAGCATTATTTTATACATTTCTATCCTGTTCATAATATCACACTTTATTCCATAAATATTTGATTTTTCATATTTTATTAACATCAGTAATCAGCCACTTTAGCAGACTAAATTGTAAAATAAGTTGTTTATTTAACGCCATTGTACTTTACTGTATCTTCTTGATATAATCATTTATGAAATAATGTACCTCACAAGTGAAAAGAGGATTGATTTACGTTAAAGAGTCATGTAGGATATGTATACAATAGATGTATCCACTGCTGAACACAAGCTACAGTTTTTAAAACCTGACCTTTTTTTTCCGTGGATTTTCTGGGTAAAATTTAAGTTTGTCAGCCGTTACATAAAGTGCAAAAAATACATATATATATACTATTCTAATAATTTAGTCTTAGTAATCAAAGCTAGTTTTATTTGTCTTCTTATTACAACTAAGCTGATCCTACTTTCATAAAACGCACCCTTAACAAAGACAATTTACACCACTTTGAAAATTCCAGATTTTTCAGTTTTTTAAATTTCTCTTTCTAGACTTCAGCTTTAGCAAAACTACCACTAGCCTTTAAATAATATTTAAATATCAGAAAGGTCAATTTGGATCTCGGCTTTCCCGTCTCACCTCTAAACTAATTATAACTCCCTGCCGTAGAAATGGCCTTAACCCTTAACTGTTATTAAGATGCCTAGTACTTAAACAACTTTGAGTTGGTTTTTTTCCCCAAAAGTAAGCTCATACCGTTAAAACTTTTATTAGTTGGGATACAAAATTGTTTATTCATAATTATCTTAATAAGAACATTTAACAAACATGACATTACCAAAAATTTGGAATCCTAACTAGAATTGTGGTTAAGTTAGCAATGTTTCTGTTGAAAGTGTTTGTTTTTTATTAACGTTTTCTCTAGTGTAGTCTTCCCAAACATTTTAAAACCCCATTTGGCTTTTTAGAATGACAAAATTTCGGGAGCCACCTATCTTTAATGGACAAAAGGGGTGGGTGCCTATGTTTTTTTTTAGTTTTCTTTAATACACCTATAGGCTGTAGCCTGCTTCAAAAGGCCCCACAGGCATTAACATGAAAACCTGATTCCTTTTTCAGTATATTATGTGTCTTATTTTCCTTTTTTATTCTTAATTTTTTTTATTTTCTAATTTTTTTCCATTTTGAAATAAGTTACAAAAATTTACATTGATAAAGAAAGATGTTTTGGGAACCATGGCTCTATTTGTCCTAATTTTTCAGTTCATTTTTAACCAACCTAATTGATAGGTTTTCTGAATTTGGTTAAAATTGGCCTTGACTACCAAACTACACATTGTAATTGTTTTGATGTGTTGTGTTGCTAGCGAGACTCACTTAGGGATTCATCATTCAGTCATTAGCAGCCCAAATTTTAGTATCATATAGAACATAGTTTTCATGAACATGTCTCGCCGCCCGATTACTATTTTTTACAGTAAGTCAATGTAGGTAAGGATGGTTAAGTTAGAAAGTAAAACGTCTAAGAAGAGTTAAGTTTCAAATTTTTTACTTAACTGTCTATAAGATTTTTTTTTACTACACAAATTTATGTACTGCCTTTGAGCTGAAACAAAAATATTATATTTTGTACATAAACTAAAAATAAATATTAGTTATATATTTTATGTCATTAACACTTAATTTAGTTATATCAATCCTAGATCCGATTGCTCATTGAGCTGAACTGATGTGTTCAGTTTGTATATATATAATTGTTATCATTTATTTCCTCTTTATGTCAAAACAATGTACACCGAAATAGTTCAATGACTGGTGGTGATCCATTGGAAAGTCAAAAACTTTCACGTAATGGTGTAATATTTGAAATGGTTATTAACAAATTGTATCTTATAAAACAAGTGTTTTAAAATGTGCATAACCTAAAATTATATTTGTAAACCTGTCTGTGGTAATAGTAGGAGCTAAAGACTTTTTTATAACTCATAACATTGTAGTTATTTGTATACAGTAAAAAGAAATTATTGTGTGGTATGATATTCTAACATGTATATAGATCTTTTCTTTTGGTGAAGTTGGACATTCTTCTAACAGAAGAATTCCAGTTGTTTGTAAGAAAAATAAATGATGTACATTTTTGTGTGAATATACAAATATACTTTCATTGTTAAATTCATGTTGTGGGACCAGTTTTTATTTTACAATTAGGATGTAAATAGAACCCTTGGAAACGGGTGGCCCATGAAGGAGGGCTCTGGGGCAACACCCTCTCTGCGAAATAAAGAAAAAGAAGAAACAACACATATTTTGAAATTCATACCAATTTTCTCATTACATAGTAAAAAACATAAATCATTTAAAAAAATGGTAATATCTTGTTTCCATTTTATTGAGGAAATTAGCGAAACCATGATCGCACTAGTGCATGACATAAAGCGCTTGTATGTTAACAAGCTCTGTGCTGGGCTTGATCAGAAGCACCCCCGAGCTCTGCATGAGTCACACAGTGGTTGCCATGACAACCTGACATCACTTTTTTCGACCTTGCCAAGTTTTTGGGGTTGAGCTAAACTATGGTCTACTACCAGCTGCAGTCGGCTGGCTATAAATAGTTGATTTGTATAGTGTGTGTGTGTGTGTGACATGTTTTTGATTACTTTAGTGAATAATGAAAGTTTATGATATTAAAAGACTGAATTTTGTTTCTTTATCATTCATCGAAAAGTTTGAAATTAAAAACAATGTAAGGTCAAATCCTATTTAAGAAAAACCATGAGTGAAGATGGATTAAATGCTTTGCTCATGTTGTCTATAAAATCGTCAATGTTTCGCGAGATACCAAACAAAAACCTAAGATTAAATTTTTCTTTCAAACGATAAATTTACTGATACACTAATTCTTTAAGTATATTATGTATATAATATTTACGATGGTGTTAAGAGCCAATTTATATATTTTTTGTTTAATGGGGGGTGTGTAGATTTCACCATGGAAAAGCTTCGACTCCGAACCAAGTGAGTTGTTTATATATAACTTTTATTAACTTATTCTTATATACTTTTTATAGTGTAGTTTGTCAGCTAAATATACAATAGTATAAAGCAAGGTTGGATGGTGTTAAGAATCAATTTATATAGTTTTTGTTTACTGGGGTGTGTGTGGATTTCACAATGGAAATGCTTCGACTTCGAACCAAGTGAGTTGTTTATATATAGCTTTTATTAACTTATCCTTATATACTTTTTATAGTGTAGTTTGTCAGCTAAATATAGAATGGTATAAGGCTGATTAATATAAGGCAAGGGTGGCCAACTTATGTGTATAGGAGGGCCTATATAATGATGTGTGTTGGAGCCACAGGCCACATGATGGTTTTTTTTACAATATGAAGGAATATGCCCTGGAATAATAAACACGGGTTATTTTAAAATAGTAATATTTATTTCAAAAACTATTCTCTTTGTTAAAAACCTTTTACAGATATAACGACAACACCAAACTAGACTAAGCACATAAGAAATACAAAATGTTATAGGTTAATGAGAACACTGAAGGCGCTCATGTGAAGCAACAAGTTCACCAAAGTCAATTTTAAATAATGATGATGATATTTTAACAAGTTCTGAAGGTGGTCATCAGTCAATCAGTTTCTTTGTGACAATTTCACTGCCTTCATGATGGAAAAAGTACATTAACACAAGTATGTGCTTCCAAACATGGATGCAATTCTCCTACTAAATTCATTCAATCCAAGATATTTTTCCCTTCGTACTAGTACCCAAAAGTTAATGCCTGTCTCTTAACTAGATTTAAAAAAGGGCTCACTTTGAATATCAAATTGATCCAATTGGAAAGTGTCTCGCTGCTCTGAACATCGATCACACTCATCGGGTTGTTAAATAACATCAGTTGTGGCCGCATGTTATTGAAGTCAGAAAATCGTTCATTGAACTGCTCAAAAAGCATGCCCAACATCAGCACAAAACTTGAAATCAATGTCAGGACTTTCCTTCATCAACTGTTTGCACTAAGTTTTCATTGGCAAGGGTGAGTTTAAAAACCTTTAATCGGTTATGAACCAATCAAGGTGTCTAACTAGATTTGAGATGGTTTGGTTTTGTCCCTGTAGCTTCAGATTAAGTTATTTCATATTATGGTGAGTGATATCCGTTAAGATGAGTGAACATTTAAAGTGGGAATCAGATAGTTTTGCTCTGATCGCTTCTGTATTGGTTTTCACATGTTCGCCAAGAAATTCTGTTATTCCTTTCTTAAAGCAAAAAATTGTTCCAAACATTTCCCTTTGATTAGCCAGCCTACTTAGGTGTACAAGACTAAATCACCTTATTCTGCCTCCATTACTGTTAGAAAAGAAAGAAACTTGCGATGAGTCAAAAATCGATTCCCTTGTTTAATTAGGTTCACGCATGTCATGACAGTTTTCATAACATCCTCCATATCCAAAACTTTACCACACAGAACAGTTAATTCCAGCTTTTCTTAGTTACCCCAACTAAGCCTATTTCAGAACAACACATTGATTTTGCGCCATCTGTGACAATGGTTGAAAGATTCTTGGTGCCAACAATGCTATTTAAAACTGTCATGACTGTATCATAGATATATTGGTCCTTGGTTGTGTAATGCAATGGCTCTAATGCTAACAACTCTTCATTGATAACAGTCTTGGAAAACAATTTGAACGAAAATTAACAATTGGACTCTATCTCATATTAGAGGATTCATTCCGAGCCAATGAAAAATAAACAGAATTATTAATAACTCCATTTAATTTATTTTATATATGTGAACCTATTTCTTCGACCCTTCTAATAACAGTTTGTTTTGATAGTTGAACAGTTTTAAATTCTTTAGACATTTTTTCATCCCCAAATGCATGTGACATTTCCACAACACAGTGGTTTACAAATTCGCCATAAAATAGCAATTGTTATGCTTTCTCAATATCTGCACTTACAACAAACAAAACCAAAAATGAATTTTTTTGGATTGGTGTTGGTTTTGGTTTAGTAAAAATAGATTTCTGGGCACTAACCTCTATCTTAAAACCAGATACAATAGTAGCACCTGCTTCCCCAATGTATTCTTGGTACTTAGCAAAATGGTGTTGGGTGTAGTGAGGATTGAGGTTATATTCCTTGTGCACAGACAGTACTTATAAACACACAAGATACTGTGATTTGTTGCCCTTATTGCTTATAAACAGAAACTCATTGTACACACAGTTTAAATTTAATGAGCAGTGAACACAAACTATGACCACTAAACAATCACTTGCAAATGACTTTGACTGATGTGCAATGCTGACTGTGCATGGACCAAAGTGCATGCTGCCATCTTTTAGAAACACACAGAACAAATTGGCAAGGCTATATTGCTCAGTAAATAAATAAAAGAAAACAATAACTAAAGTCTCTCATAGTTTAAATTAGGAGGGATAGCCAGCACACTTACCTAGGTGATAATGGAGTAGAAATTGTTTAGTTAACACTAAAAAACACATTTTTAAGGACAATCTTTCACTGTCACAGACAGATTCATCAGGTCAGGAGAGTAGACTGATGCTTTTGGTTGAACTGTAAGGTTGACTGTCTACAGCTGACTGTTTTTCAGTTATGACATCACTGTATAGATAGCGGCACTATGAATAATGTTATATTGAATGTAATCATTGAATAGATAGCAGCACTATGAATAATGTTATATTGAATCTAATAATAAATAATAGTAATAAACAAAATAAATGACTAAAGCTCTCCAAACTGTGTGTGTCTAGATTTAAAGAACAAGAGTTTATCCAACAGCAAGATAAAACAATATCATCTAGGCCTACTCAACAGATCAAAGTCACTTTAATGGGGTAAAACCCAGCCTGGCCTCAATATTGAAAAATTCCCACTCCCATAGATACTATGCCGACTTTACCCCGCTAAACAACCAACAAAAAAGAAGATACTGACCAACACAGTTCTCAACTTATCTCAATACAAGCTATTCGAACATGAAGACAACATCCTGTCAAAAGACCTTTCATTCTCTCCTTCCCAAAACTTTGACTACTTTGGCCTTGTGGCAGATACTCTTACAATTGCAAGAAACCTCCGTATCAAATATTACTTTTCTCAGCACCCCTACAGTGTGGATCATTCCAAATCCATAAACCCTGCCATCAAAAAGTTTGAGCCACTGTTTAGCTGGGACCCACCACCACTACCTCAAGACCATCCATTAGAACAATACATAAACTTTGTTGTACAGAATGTCTCAACCCCAGATTTTCAAAACCAACTTGCGAGAAATAGCAATCTGACCAACCAAGAACGCCAAGCCCTCCGATCACTACGCAACAACAAAGACATCA
Organism: Timema californicum; assembly: GCA_902141385.1. Classification (NCBI taxonomy): domain Eukaryota; kingdom Metazoa; phylum Arthropoda; class Insecta; order Phasmatodea; family Timematidae; genus Timema; species Timema californicum. The sequence continues at coordinate 67,182 of CABFOW010001477.1, forward strand.
TCATCTTACCTGCAGAAAAAGGGTCAACGACCGTCGTCATGGACCGCCAGGACTACATCACTGAAGCTGAGAGGCAACTATCTGACACCCAAACTTACACCCCGTTAAGTCTGGACCCTACCGATAATTATAACAAACAACTACAACTGATTATCCAACAAGAATCGCAATATCAAGATATCAATGAAAAGACTGTACAAAACTTAAACCCCCAGAAACCTGCCACACCACAGTTTTACCTACTTCCGAAGATCCATAAGGGAACATTCCCACCTCCAGGTCGACCGATCGTATCAGGATGTGGCTCACCCACAGAACGCATATCAGCACTTGTGGACTCACACATTCAGCCTCTGGTCAAGAATCTACCATCTTACATCAAAGACACAAATCATTTTCTAGAGCGACTTCACACACTGGCCACTCCTCTTCCACAGCATGCCATCTTGGTCTCAATTGATGTTACATCACTCTACACCAATATCCCCCATATCCATGGACTCGCAGCAATAGAGGAATATCTAAACACACGTCCTGCTGGCACCAGACCCACTACCGCATTCCTGATAAAACTAGCAAGTTTCATTTTGGAGAAAAATTACTTCAGATTTCTGGACAAAATCTACCTACAAATTAAAGGTACTGCCATGGGAACACGCATGGCCCCCTCGTATGCAAACTTGTATATGGGGAGACTAGAACGTATGTTCCTGGGCAGACAACCGCTACAGCCCCTTTGTTGGTTTAGATACATCGATGACATCTTTATGATTTGGACCAGCACCACTCAGCAACTCGAGTCCTTCCTGGCAGACCTCAACAAATTTTCACCGCTAAGATTTACCTGGAAAATATCCACATCCAGCATTACTTTTCTGGATGTAAACATCACACTCCATCAGGGACACCTTAAAACAACTGTGCACACCAAGGAAACCAACCATCAACAATACCTTCACTATGACAGCTGCCACCCTATGAGCACAAAGAGATCACTCCCACATAGCCTAGCCATTAGAGCCAAAAGAATTTTCTCTGACCACAATGACCTTTTACAATACAATAAAAAACTGCAACATGCTTTTATGAACAGAGGCTACCCCAAAGCACTGGTGTGTAGTCAAATAGACAGAGCTCAAAATAGCGGGCCCACAACATCAACAGGAACAAACAACATCATCCCTCTGGTCACTACATACCACCCTGGACTCCACAAACTCAACAATCTCTTGAAAACAGGTTTCCCCATACTGCAATCCTCCACCACTACACAACTTGTCTTCAAGGAACCTCCAAAAGTAACCTATAAACAACCAGCCAATCTACGCAACTTACTTGTAAAACCCAAACTGCCGGACCCCACTATTCAACCCAAACCCAAACAAATATCAGGTTCCTTTCCCTGCAACCACACCCCCTGCAAAACCTGCACAATACATAAACCAACAAATTCATTCTCCAGCAACATAACTAAAATAATTTATCCTATAAAAGGCCACCACACTTGTGATTCTGAAAACCTCATCTACCAACTGGAATGCAACCAGTGTCAAGCACAGTACATTGGTCTCACAACAGAAACACTAAGAAATAGAATGAATGGTCATCAAAATGACACAAAAATGAAAAATAAAGAGAAGCCTGTAGCAGCACATGCCGAAACTCATAATTTTGACTTTAATACTTGTTACACAATTAAGGTGGTCAAATCCCTGAACAAAGCAATATACCCTTCACAATTAAAGATATGGGAACTGGCCCATCAATATATCATCAAATCCAGACAAGCCCCCAACCTCAACCTTAGATAATTCCTCTCCTTCCTACCAGCACACTTATTATTAGATTCAATATAACATTATTTATAGTTCTGCTATCTATACAGTGATGTCATAACTGAAAAACAGTCAACCTTACAGTTCAACCAAAAGCATCAGTCTACTCTCCTGACCTGATGAAGCTGTCTGTGACAGTGAAAGCTAGTCCTTAAAAATGTGTTTGTGTGTTTTTTAGTGTTATATCTAAATAATTTCTATGCCAGTATCACCTAGGTAAGTGTGCTGGCTATCCCTCCTAATTTAAACCATGATTTAGCTTAGTGCTCTATAGCACATAAAGTCTCTTATAGGGGCTGTAGGGTCCGAGGAGGTTTTAATGTAATCTTAAATTGTGTGTTAAAGAATGTACAGTGTATTGTACCTTTCAGAAAAAAGTATTAAACCCATCAAGACATCCTTGGTCAAAATTAATAATTATAAATATTTCAATGTTGTTAACATTGTCGCGGGCCGCACAAAGCGACATGGTGGGGCACAAGTTGGCTACCTCGGATATCAGGTAAGCTGTTGTCTACCGAATGTAACAAGTTTTAAGAGAGCGCCCTCAAGGTTTACTCTGGAGCCGCCACTGTTTGTAAATTATTTTTTTAAGTATTGTTATATTGTAATTTTGAATAAATTTATACATGAGAAGCACAATTCTTATTTCTAATCATGGATCCCACTGCAGTATAGTAGAATTTGCTGAACTTCAGGACAAAGGTGGTTCAGATCATGAAAACAATTGATAGTTGGTTAAAATATTCTCATCCATTAAAAATATTTATAATGTACTTCATACATATATATTTAATCTCATCGTTCCCTTATGGGGTAGGCAAGAAACTGTAAATATAGCTCAAAAAACAACTCTGAACTTAATCCATCCTCTCTAACTTTCTCCACACTTCCTTATCCTTTCATACTCCCTTTGCTTCAACAACATCCATACACCGAGTCATGCATGCTCTTTTATTTTTTAAACTCTTAATGTTTCTCTTTTTCACACATTCATTTACAAAATTTAGCCACATCCTACATGACCTACACCTTCCTTTTAATCCACTCACACTCTACCTTCTTATATCTGCTTCGTCACCAGATCCATACTCATCCTCTCAACATGCTCAAACCAGCGTAAGACGCATCTTCCACAATGACTTATTGGATTCTCTCTCAAACTGCACTCCTTCATCCATTCATAGCTGTCTCGGTCCATACGAGTTTTCCCACATGCATTTCTTAGCTATCTCATTCCATATAATAATAAAAACAAGGGGTTAGTGATGAGTGAAGTAAGACCATGAAGTCTGAACAATAAAGGGTAGTTCGATGTTCACACTTTATCCTTTTCATTATTAGATTTATTCACACATTGACAAATAAGTTTATAAATTTAAAAGATAACATATGATTTTATAAAGTTGTGTACTACTCAGAGATAGTGCATTGTTATATTTGGGAGAATACACAGGAAAGGTAGGTAGAAATATACAAAAGAAGACAAAGAAAATATGGCTTTCATACACGATTATGTTTAGTAGTTAATTCATTGAAGTTGTTTGAAAGCTATAATAAACTTGACATAGAGGTTTTGCAGTTTATTTCTATTCTGAAACAGATCACCATTAAAAAACAATAAACTGTGAACTGTGGTAAAAATGGTATTTATTGACTCTTTAGACAAATTTATCCTTTTGAGATGGTTTTCCACTTGATCGCCAACTCCTTTGGGGTTCGCTTGGGATGGAAAGGGAGGGTCTTGAGAATCATCTGCAACATATGATATTTTCGCATATTTGTCATACACTTAAGTGTCTGGCTTAAAACCTTATAACTTAAACTGATAGGATGAGCATTACTCTGGCGGGGTTTGAACACCATAGGAGCTGTGGAAAAGAAATGTAAGGAAGTGTATACCCGCCTCGGTGGCAAAGTTGGCTAACGCACTTGTTTTTTGTTGAGCTATACTGCCGAGGACGGGTAGATCGTGGTTAGAATCTCGCTCGGGTGAACTAGAGGTGGTTTTCCCTAGAAGGTTTTCCACTCTCCCTCCACACAAATGTGGGTTCACTTCCTCTATATTCAACCTTCTCAATTCCTAATCCATTAGCTTAATTATTACTTAAGTGTATAACCCGAACGGGTAGTAAGACACAGTGTTAAGTATTATTAAGTATTGTAATGAAGTGATGTATAGGGCATACTTTATACCTGTGCAGAAGAAACATGGACAGTGAATTCAAGAGAGGAAAAAAAGGTCGAAGCCATGGTAGCTGTCACCAGGAGAAATAGGATTAGAATGTATGATGTTCGGGCAAGAGTTGGGGTACAGGGATTATATGAAATAGTAGAGGAAGCAAGGAGGAAAAGGAAAGACTCCCATGGAGAATGAGTGAATTGAAGTTTGAAGGGAAAAGACCGCAAGGGAGACTAAGGATGAGATAAAAGGATCAGACAATAGCAAGTGTTTGAGAGTGAGGAGGAAAATATTGGTGAAAGGACAGAAGGTGATGGAGGTATTTTAATAAGAAACCATTCATGATAATGATGTTGATGACCTAGAGAGTTGGAGTCCTTGATTTATACTGTCATTCCTTGATTAGCGCGGCTATCATTCAGATTGTGAATATATTTGGTAGAAATGGGTGCAGCTCATGTCTTTTGATGTATTTTCATTTTTTTTTAAAAACCGTTGCAATGATAAATCACATTTCTTTAGTCTTTTGGCAAGGAAACACACTACGCTGCTTAAATCAAATTAGTTGAAAGATGTCACCATGACTGAGCTATCGAGGAATTGTCCTGTACTAGACTCTAATAATTCTTCTCTCACAGTTTAAGGCAGAGTTGGCTGTGGTTCAGTGATAGATCAGCTAACTGATCAATCTGCTAAGTCCATTATAGACTGCCTTAAGCTATGAGTAAAGAATGTCCCTAAGCACAAGACCATTTCTGAATAGCTCAGTGGAACATTGTTGCACTAAGCCAGAGATCTTGGCTTCAATTACTGTGTCCAGATGTTATTTTTCAATTAATCTATTCTAGCTATATCCAAGCTCACGAATATTTCCTTACAAAAATTAATTTTCACTTATTATGTATGACCTTACCTTGTGTTCAGTATGTTGGTAGTGAGATATAGTCAAAGTTGTTGCCATAATTTATAGTCATTATTTGACTCTAAATTACCTTGAAGTCTTTTCCATACATGTGGACTCCGGTAGACAGGTTGTTCACCTCTTCTGTCGAGAAACTTCTTATCAAGACGAGTCTTCCTGCAGGTTTGGGTCGCCATCCATTGCGAACAATTGTCTCAGCATGGTTTCGGTTCTGAGTCAATCTGAGTTCTATCCATTTCTTCTTTGAGGTTAGTGGTTGATATAGGTGAGAATCGTCATCATGTTTCTTTGCTGGCACTACTTTGTTCGTTTGAGTTGATATTGGGACCTTTGTAAATGATGTGTACTCTAGAACTGTTTCGGTGTAAGTCTCACAATAGTTGGACAGTTCTCGTTTATCATTTGAACATGAGGTCTGGCAGGTCGACTTCCGTGTTATTTCACAGGTGTTAAAAGTGCTGAGCTTGGGTTTTTTACAATTTACAGCATTCAACTTTTTGGTCCGTTTATTAAGTCTAGGAGTAGTTTGTGTCGCAATCGATTGTTGGTCGATATATACAGACAAATTGGAGTCGGTTTGAAAGTAGTCACGTTCATTATTGCCCTCTTGTTTAATGAGTTGAGCAGTTGTCTTGAGTCCCCCATACAAATTTGATTCTTTCAAGTTGTTATCCTGATTAACTTCTTTCACAGGACTATACAAGTCAGAGAGGTTTATTAATTCTGTATTTTCATTTTTGAAATAATTTAGTTTATCTAAATGTATTTCATTTTTATCAAACATTTCTGTGAAAACATCGAGCTTTGAGTTTTCTTCATTTGTCACATTTTCCAAAATATTTACATTTTCTATTCCAAAATTAAGTCTGTCTAGAAGATCAAATTCTATCGAGTCGTCTTCTTCATTACATGTAATCACGTTTTTCATAGGTCTTTGTTTTTCTATATCATAATTAAGTTTTTGTGAGTTTTCTTTTTGCTCCACCATTTCTTCCAAAAGATCGAAATCTATTGAGTTTTCTTCTACATTTATCTTGTTTTTCAAAATAATTAGATTTTCCAAGTCATCAATTAGTTCTTTTGAATGTTGTTTTTCAATATCCATTCCTATGACATTTTTAAAGGTTATTGAGTTTTCTTCTTCATTAATAACTTCTGAAATATTTGCATTTTCTAAGTTAAGATTTAAATCTTTTAAATTTTTGTCTTCATCAAGTTTTTTACTTTGTAAGTCTAAATTTAGTGGCATCAAATTATTATTTTGTATAACTATTTCTTCAGTAGAACTTATGTTTCCTAGTGTTTGTTTTTCATAGTAATTTGCTTGACATTTGCTAAAACTGTCTGTTTTATTTTTGCTAAACAGGTTCCTCCAGATATTTCCAATGCTTGTGAAAGGCGCTAATATGCTGTAGCCACAATTATTTTGTTCAATCGAGTTGGTTGCATTCGTTTCTGTCATACCATTATGTAGACAAAATTGTTCCATAGGATTAGAACTAATCTCACACTCATTAGAATCTTCACAAATACTCAATTTTTCGTCATCAACTATTGAAGTTGTTTCCTCTGACTCAGATGAAAGGTTATTTATTCCTGGGCCACTGTTTTCAAGGTTGAAATTATTAATTACCACTGGTGTGTTTGGTTGTAAGCTGTTTTGTGACAAACTCTCCGTTTGTAGTAGTGACCATGCAGGATGAAAGGAATCCGACTCCTGAGTGTATTTTTCGTCTGTTGGTGTCTGATGCAACTGCTCATCTGATGAGCCTTGCAGTGTCGCGGAATGTAGGAGGATGGTGCAAGCGTCCTTGATCATGGGAAAGTGCATCAGCCCAGTGGTGGCAAGTCCAACTATCATCATCCCACCCTCCAGGATGAAGTGGTTCTGGTTCTTGTTGCAGTCCTCGATAAGATGGGACAAGGTGACCAAACATGCCTGCTTGTGCTGCAACTAAAGACCATAGTAAGGATATTGCCATTCCTGCTTCAGGCTTTTAATTTTGTGCATTGCATCTTCTTACTTCCTGTTCCAGCTATCCAAATATTTGCACCGATAGAATGGCCATGAAAAAAGTTAAATTCATACGAAATGTAGTCACATTTGTATGGAAAAAGAGTGGGAAACCATTTAGGAAAAACCATTGGGATTCGAACCTAGATTTTACAGTCACTGGCAGTCCATTCTTTTGTGATACTGACGCCTTAAACTGTGTTTCCAACTATTCTGCTACAATACAATTATAGTTCGCTTGAAAACTTTGTGTATATCTGTTTCCTGCCACTCTTTTGTGTCATTTTAATAATATAAAGCTGTAATGCACACATTATCCGTGGTGTCAGCTCTCAATCGAGCTATACCGACTGAGCGGTCGCCACATGTTGGCGAAGATGGTGTCAACATTTGCGGATAGATGGTGTCATATAGTCAGCACAAAAATTCCTCAAGCCATAAATCTCAGTTTTCTAGAGTAGAGCTACTACAGAAAATTCAGGAAGTTCTGGGGACCAAACCTTGGATCTCTGGAATTGTAGCCAGGCACTCTGATCACTAACCTACAGAGGCGATCCTAATGCACACCTTAGTTCTTAATATCATTATGGCCTTGTAGACTTTACAACGTTTCTAAGTTTAAAATACAGATGTTTTTATTTTGAAGTGTTTTCTACTTTGTGGTTGTGAAGCATGAGTATATGTTATAGAAATACTTTTAAACAAAGAGTTTAAACCTGATTTTGAAATCTTCTCAGCAAATTCAGCAGCAAAACAATGGCAGACAGAGAGCCTGCTACTTGACAGTTTGTCAAGTTCTTGCTTATGGCTGCATCCAACAGGCATACCAATTTAAACTGAAATTCTTGATTTTCTTCAGTCACAGAGGGCCGGGAACACAGCTCTAAAGTTCTGGAGAAATTAAGAATGAATACAATATCAATTGATTTTGATCAAGATTACAGTAATATAATTGAGTATTGTATTAAATTAAGCTTCACTATTATAATTATTTTCAATCTGGCATTTATAAGGTAGCCAGGTTTGTTTTGGGGGGTTTTCAAAACCTCGCGTTCCTTAAGACTGACAATTAAAAATAATACCGCCTTATTTAAACAAAATAAGATAATAGTATATAAGTACCTATTCTAATGCTTAAGTATATATATTTTTTTAAAGTTTGTGATTGTGTTCATTATTCAGTTAACAAAGCTGGGTAGAGAAAGACCACATATTGAAAAAGAAAGTATGAACATGGGGAGAAATTTGGAAATGGGTAATTATTTGAGATTAGGAAACAAAACATTTTAACCGAAAACCACTTGAATGGTAATTTCTTACTCGTTCGGGTTATACACACTTATGCTAATGTGTAATGGTAGGGTGATAGTGAGATGAAATGGAGGACCTACAGTTTAACGTGGAAATCCGAACCACGGTGGAGGCCTGTCATTCCCCAAATTCACAAGTTGTGATTAATACACATCTTGTCAGAGGTGAAGGAAGGGTTTGGTAATCAAATAAATCTGTGCCGGGACCGGGGGTTGAACACCAGACCCCCAGCACAGAAGTCTGACACCTTACCCCTAGACCACCATGCCTCTAAAAGATATTTAAAATTTTAATAAGGAGGGCAAAACTTACTACCCCTTGAAATCCCGCTCCCTGGTTCTACCCTCACTGAATATGCCTTTATTTAATAAGTGCTCAAACCAGCTTCAGTGGCCACGTGGTCTAACGCTCTAATCTCGTGATGGACTAGACTACTGAAGACAGGGAAATCAGAGTTCGATCCCAGTCAGGTGCACTGGGGACGGTTTTTCCTAAATGGTTATCCTCTCTCCCTCCATGCGAAGGTGGATGCACTTCCTTTAAATTAAGCCTTCCTAATCCCTAACTCACTAGTGTAATTAGTACATTGGTGTACAATCCGAATGGGTAATCAGACATGGTGCTAAAAAAATGTGCTTAATGTAAATTTTTAGACTTGGCGGGCGGAGGTGCTATGTAAGTTTCTGATTTTTAAACAAATTTAAAGCACTTGATGTATTTAATCTCTGCCATTAGTCACAGTAAATACTAACTCCAGATAGCATCTAGAGGCCCTCCTCTTTGGCTCTGCCCCCAAACCTCACCTGAAAGAACTGGCTACAGCCTTGGGCATTTTACTTTATTTACTTGAATATTTGATTTGTTTCAGCCAACGACTTACTAAGCCTGTTGTGGCCTACACCTGGGAAACAAGGCTGCCACCTGTAGCTCCTCAGGCAATTTTTTTTATAGTCATGTCTTACTACCTGTTCAGGTCAGAGTGGGTATGAGAAAGGAATCATTTTAGAATTAATCTACCAGCATTTGCATGGGAGGAGAGTGGGAAAACATTTTGGAAATTACCACCCTCAGTAAACCTAAACGGAATTCGCACCTCAATTTTCTCATCATCAGCAGGCGAGTCTAACACGAGAGTAATGCCTTAGAACATTCGGCCACTGAAGCGGGTCTCAGGGAAACCTCTTTTGGTTGTAGTCAGCGATTAAAGGTAGAGGAAGATGGAGGCATTTTACTAAACCGACCCAGCCAAAAGCTGGAAACAGTTGATGATGATGATTATGATTAGAATCATTTATGAATTTAAATCTTGCATTTAGAAATATTAGACTTTCTATGCAAGTTATAACATTTCATTGTTGTTTTTTTTCAATAGAAAACTAGACATTATTTGAAATGTATGACATTAATTAGTTTTCATAGGGAATATGCTCTATACCTGATAACAGTGTGAAGCCCATTAAACGCCTCGAAACTGTTTTGGTTTTGTTTGTTGTCAATTAAAATGTTACCCAGCACGGACAACATTTCATCTACACAGTCGGTCAGTGACTTGCTACGGTTGGTTCTGTTATTCCACAAGTTGAGGAAATCAATGGCCTGTAAATAAATCCAAATAAATTTCTAATGATATCTGTATGTAGTATATATTTGAGATGGACACTCAAATCCTTAAGGATATTCGAGATTTGAAAATTTGAGATTCAAATTCTTAANAAAAAAAAACTCAGGTGAAATTTGTTTTAAAGATCTGACACTGCTTATTGGTGGTTCAGAACCTTGTATAATTCTAGGATGAACTCAACAACCAGACCCCATAACAGTTATGAACTGAATGTTATAATGAATGGAATATAATAAAGAATGTTAAGATTTAAGTTAGTTAATATGTGTATTTTCTATTATTCTGTTATATTTCCTCTTATGTTCATAAATTTTTCATATATATATATATATATATATCTTTTATTTTCACCATACTTCTCGATGAGCTAAAAGTCTGAAATTTGGAGCAATTTTAGAATAAACATTTAACAGATGTGCAAAAATCTAAAACAAATAGTTCATATTATTTTTTTCTAATATTCAATTATAGCTGCATGTGTATTTGTACAGTCGGGGCAAATTAAAACAACCATTATAACGGCAAATGAAAAAACGTGATTTAGTTAATCGTTACTGTTTATTTAAATGTTTTTAATTACAACCCAACCTAGCTTTCCATGTGACTACTCAAGACCGATTGAAGGTTAGATATTGTTAGTTTGGCTAAAATTATTAGTCACCCTGCTATAGATATACTTAACGCTAGTGTTAGGCTCCTTGCACACAACACAGTTGTTTCCTGTGGCTGTACACGACATGGCACCATCCAGGCTACGGCAGGTTGCTATGGTACACACGGAAAGATTTCAAGTCACCAAACAGCAACAATTAACTCTAGACAGTCAGTACGATGGATTGTAGAAGGCAATTACTTTGTTTGTATTTATTATACTTATGAAGAAAAAAGTGACAGTTTAGAATGTTGCGAGTTCATCCTTTAAATGTAGGGCGAGACAGAGTGGGATAATTTGTAACATTGTTCACAAAATTATGAGAGAATGATGCAAAATTCTTCAGATATTATTGTATGTCCAAATCATCGTTTTATGTATTATTACAATGTCAAAGTGGAAGCTTGGTTCGGCATAGCTTGAAAATGAGGAATACAATTTCACTGGACTGAAAAGTGATGATGATGTCAGATGAACATGTGAGGAAATCCCGTGCCGTGTGAATAACTCCATACCACATGCCCTACTGCAACAAGACATGACCACGGCACAGGACTGGTCCAGTGGGGTACTGTGAGAGTAACAGCAGTCATGTATGGGAAATAACCATGACCGTGACTTGTGTACAGCTCCATTACACCTAATGGTCAACTGGACTCACAAGACCTTGCCGGGAAAAAACCGTGCTGTGTGCAAGGAGCCTTATATAGACATAATTAGGACTGACTTTAAGGGTAAATAATCAATAAATGGAACTGACTTTGTATCACCAGATTTGAACATCCTATGAGGTGAAAGCTTATTTTTTGTTGTTGTCAATTTGGCTTACCTGGGGAATTATATCAGCGGCTAGTAATTGATTGGCGCTGGTTATGCAAGGATTCACACTTAATCTTAGTGTTGTACATAACATACTCCATGTGTGACACAGATTCTTGTTCGCTTCTTCCTAAAGAAAATTGGTTATTGAAAGATACATTTGTAATGTTTATGGTTTTAATATAAAAATAAGACTGGTAATAAATGGTAAATAAGATTGTTTTTAATGCATTTGTTACAAGAATTATTATTATTATAGATGAAAACTAATAGGTATTTAAAAATGTGAGAATGAAATCCAAATAAAAATATTTCTAAATAGTAAATAGGTAGTTGGTTACCAAATTGTGTGACGCAATTGAGATGAGCAAATCTTTAAACATCTTGATGAGTTGGTTAAGACATTTTGACGTCCGAACATATTCGTGTGCGAGATTATTATCGACTACAATAGTCGCCAACAAGAACATGGCAGATTTGAAACAGGTTAACTCCTGGCCATCTCCCATAGTGAGATGTTTGAATAAGACAGTAAACAATTTATAAGTTGTAAGCTCCAATTGATACTCCTGAAAGAAAGGAATTTCAATGAAATAATTTATATTTATAAATTGAATTATTTTAAATCATGAGAACAAGTTAGAATTTAGATACCATGAGGAAAAGTTTCTTTGACACAAAAATCCTAAAAGAAAAAACTGTTGTAAACATGACTAAAGGTTTGGTCGAAACCACAATCTATGATATGGTGCAAGAATTTGAGAAGCAAATAATATGTTTCTTAAAACATGAAGGGAGAGCACTACATCAATATAATGAGATAGTAACATTGAAAACAAAACTTGCAGAAAATGAAGCTCTAGCTCATATGGACTTCAGCGAAAATTACTCTTTAAAATATGCTGAGGAAACCCAAAGCTTCCACTTTGGTGGGTCATACAACAGATATCACTGCATACTGTTATTTACTCGAGAAAAGCTAATGAGAGTTGACGACTAAATGCTTTAGTACGCTACCAGAATCACTCCAGCACAATGTACCCACTATCTGGACTCACCTCCAACCAGTTTTGAACTACAATGAAAATAATTATGAGGTTGAAACACTTCACTTTTTAAGTGATAATCCAGCCATACAATATTGCAACAAGACCATGTTTTATGTTTTGGCTACAAAGCTTGATAAGTTCTACCCCAAATTTAAAAAAAATACTTGGAATTATTTGGAAGCTGGCCATGGGAAAGGTGTTGGGGCGGTATGTAAAAGAACAGCAGACAGGCTTGTGGCGGAAGGTAATGGGAGCCACATTAGAAACTTTAATAAGTAATATTGTACTGATACTGCTGTCTTTCATTGTTTTGTGTATTCATCTAAAAAATTCTTTTGATTTTGTTTAACTTTATTTCTTGTTAAAATGTTCATAATGTCTTATTAATCTGTTAAAATTTAAACCTATGTAAAACTACAAATTCTGTAAGACCATAATCCTAGAAGTGAGCTATTGCTCTTTGGATCATGTAAGTAATTTATTGAATTAATAAAAAAAAAATTAATAATTCTAATTGAAAATGTATCATGACAGTTGGAACAAAAATGTTTGAAACGTTTTTATGGTACCATGCAAGTACATCTAGTAGTTGGGGATGAAAAATCTGGTATTATGAGCTTACGAAAACTTAGTTGTTTAAGTGTCAAAGGTGCACACATTATGATATGAATATAAAATATCATGTTTTGCGGAAGATGAACTTGCTGTCAGTCATCAGCCAAAACAATGCAAAGAGTTTCATTATGAAGATGTTTACTCGAGTAGTGAAGATGATGAAACCAATGAAAACAACTTTTCAGTAAATAGGTTCCCTTTAAGTGTAGAAAATTTAAAAGCTGGAACATTTGTACTCATTCAATTAACTGGAAATAAATTTTCTAAACAAAATCGTAAATATAGGTACGTTGTAGTTTGGCAGAACCAAGTAGAGGAATATGGTGACATCAAAGTAATGTACTTTAAAGATAGTGACCAAAAAAGAATTCAGCTCTTCAAACGTGATGAAGATGATGATTCATACATTTCATTTGAACAAATAGTTTCATTTCTTCCAGAACCATCCCTTGAGTTACGAGGGAACAGAATGTTTTATAAATTTCTAACTGCAGTCGATGTATTTGAACAACATTAGAGCTAAATGTTTTTTTAATATAACTTTCTTTATAATTATTGATTTAATATTTAATGTTTGCAAAATGTTTTTATGAAACATATTTTAAGCTAAAATTGAAGGTTAGCAACATTAGTTGAAAATATATTATACTTAAAGTCATTCACCTGCTTATGGCATCATCCCCCTGTTAACTTATATTTTAATAATTGCAAATAAATACTAAAATAGTAAAAACTAAAAGTGTTCCTTTAAATGTCATCATTTTAGTAATGTTTATAACTTAATTATAGAAATGCAATAATTTTTTTTATCACACTTGAATTTCTCGATTTTTCACCCTCAAAATACCCAGTTTGTAGACAATAACCCATTTATGAATATTAAATGCTTCTATAAATCATTTCGAGTATTTTTATAGCAATTAAGTAATTTAAATAATACAAATGGTATTGAAGCTCTTATTTGTATGTTTTTTCAATTGTTAATTTTGTGTGTAACGGTGAACATTATGAATACTAGGCTTAAGTCTGAAGCCTGGTCTTAAAATGTAGCATATACATTCGACACATCTTCAATGTTAGTTACACTTAATATTATTTAAATTTCTATTAACATTATTTGTGGTGTTGGGGAAAGAGGGGGAAGGGGGTCTAATACCCTGTTTGCCCCTCTCCCCCTTGGGTGCACCACTGCTTACAGCAATAAATAAATGATGTAGCGATAGAGTATTAATAGTCCGAAATAATCTCCCCTATTTAAGTCAGAGTTCACGCATCTAAATAGCTTCTGGAGCATACATTCTCAAGTTGGGAGACTTGTTTGTTTCCAAGCAGCATTGTGTGAGATAAGTTGGCTTTAAGAAATAGTTTTAATTGCAACGTGAATTGGACAATCCACCTAATTCCCTCTCTACTCTTATTATGATTGTTTGCTTTGAGTATTGCTAACTGTGTGCTTTTAATTACACTAGGCTAACGGAATAGGATCTGTCTCCCTTTTGCATTCAAAAATGTGCCCATACCACTCTTAGCCCCGACATTAATATTTACTTAAATTTCTAAACATGTAGATATTATTATAATTTGAGGACCACCTATGTAGTCTAGTGATAATAGGTTCTGGCTACGGACCCAGAGGTCCCAGGTTTGATTCCCGGCGCGTCCAGATTATCTGGGAAGCAGTGGGTCTGGAATGGGTTAGATTCAACCTAGAGTGAATAAATAAGGAGCTACTCGAATAAAGTAGTAGTGGCTCCGGTATAGAAAGTCGAGCTTAATGGCTGGAGTCATCGTAGTGCTGACTACATGACACCCTCTATCCACAAGAGTTGGCACTAATTTGCCAAACAGTTTGGTAGCCACTCGGTAGGTATAACCTGAATGTGGGGTGACACCATGGAGTTACTTTTATTACATTTTGAGTGGATAGTAATCATCGTTATGGATAAATAAAACAGAGAGAATATGGGATTGGAAGAGGGGGAGGGGCTCAAAGTTTCCTAAGCTAGCATTAAGTTAAAGGTAAGTAATAAATGTTCGAGAACCACTGTTCTATATGGACACATCTTCAAATATATCCCTTGACGTTCTTGGACAAAGATAGTTGAGGGTCCTCGGCCCCCAAATCTCCGTTGCAACTTTTAGAGTACAGCATACCTATTAATTTTTCTCAGAATACGCCACTGAATAGTAGTATCATCCAGTGGCACACTCCTGACCGTATACAATTTCATTAAGAACTTAAATTATATTAAGTAGAGCTATAATTTAGAGCACTGAAGATGTGTTGAACATTTAAAGACCATTAGGCCTATGATATTAAAAAACCAATCCTATACACATTTAGCCACCCCCAACATCCCCAACTGTAAAAAAAAGTACAGAAATAATAGTGTAGCTATATTAGACACTTACATTTTCAAAATTGCATCAGTAAGCTACTGGACCATTTAAAAAAAGGTCTAAATATAGTCTATTCATCTAATTAATAATAAATTTTCTTCACTTATGGCAGTTAGGGGCCTATGTCCCTCAGTAACCCCTCCCCTCTCGATCCTGTTATGCACACCCCAAAGTAAATTCCTGGGCACACCATTGGTTTCATCATATATATTGATTTTAAATTCTTGGTAAGTAAACATTCATAAATAAGTTTATAAAGAGTCAACACGCTTGCAATGTAGAGTAGCCTAAGCATGGGACCTATATTCACACCCCTTCACACCCTAATCCCAATTCCATATTATAGACTACACTTAAACATAACCAGATTTTAAGATACTGGTAATAAAAAAGTGTGGGATAAAATTGCCTGAAATTTAGGGTAGGGTTACCCGCCTCGGTGGCGTAGTTGGATAACGTGCTAGTTGTGTTGAGCTCGACTGCTGAGGACGGGGAGATTGAGGTTCGAATCTCGGTCGGGTGAACTGGGGGTGGTTTTTCCTACACTTCCTCTAATTAAACCTTCCCAATTCCTAATCCATTAGCGTAATTAGTACTTAAAGCATATAACCCGAACGGGTAGTAATACACGGTGCTAAATAATAATA
Source organism: Timema californicum (assembly GCA_902141385.1). Lineage (NCBI taxonomy): Eukaryota > Metazoa > Arthropoda > Insecta > Phasmatodea > Timematidae > Timema > Timema californicum. Next base: position 83,249 of record CABFOW010001477.1, read on the forward strand.
ATAATAGGGTACGGTTAAATCCTTACATGATTTCCTGCTGCATATCCTAGAGCATAAAATACTTTTTCAATCACTTGTAAGTTGTCATGATTCACAAATTCTAAGAGAGTGTGCACACCACCAATTGTGTTGAATGTTTGCTTAGCCTCCGATTTAGAGCAAAGGAGCAATGTGATTTCTTTCAATGATTTCATTAATTGTTCAGTTTCATTGGCTTCATCAAGCGATTGTAGCAAAGTGCACAGTTGTTGTGAACCTAGATTAATACAAAAATTCAAACATAATAGTTCATTAATTAATATTGTGCTGAAAAATTTAATCCAACAGTATAATTGGTTTTCATAAATAAACTTAGGATTTAAAAAATTGTTTATTTTAATAAAGCACATTGTTACAGTGGTGGTGCTTACATTATTGATTTTAAATTATTATAATTATGTTGGAGATAAATAGTGGTGAGACATTTAAAATTGAATTACAATTATTCGCAAAGTATATACAAAATATGATAAATATACTTTGTGTAGTATACAAATAAAGTTACAGTTGATTGGCTCTAATAATAAAATCAATTATGATAATATTAGCTTTATTAGATAACAAACAAATTAATTGATGTGCTTATCAAATAATTTTGTAAGAAAACCTTGTTAAAACATGTTGTTATTGGACTTTACAGTTTTATAAATTAATAATAAAATATTAGTTGCTTACACTTTTGATTATTCATTTAAAACGTTGTTAATCGAACTTGTAACAAAGTTTGGTTTAAATTTACTTTTACCGCATCATGCTTTAAACAAGGCTAGGAACAGGAAACAGAAGTATGAAAAAGTACTCATTAACTTTTGTAACTGTGATATTTTTAAATATTATATTTTAAAATACTAATTGTATTTAAATACTATTTTATGATATATTACAAGCTTTATTATACTTTGTATGGATTAAATATGAATATTTATTAATTATATTACTAATAATCGGCCGGAAGTCGTAGTTGGCGAGACTGAAATCTACTTATCATCCTGCCTTCTGCCCTGTGCCGTCTGCTAGTCGAGCATAGATTAAAGTTTCGCCATTACGAATTCGATATTCATTCCGTCTAGGAATATTCATCAGCCGAAATAACTACATTCATTTAATCGGTAAGTGTAACGAGTGAAATAATCAATTTTAAATATTTTACATAATCTATTTACTTAATTGTTCGAATTTGCTTATTCTGGACGACCTTCTTCTAGGTCGTGGGTTTGTCCGCCATCATGTTGAGTGCAGTGTCTAGGGCTGCAGCAGGTGTTTTGAGAGGCGTAAAGCCTTCTATAGGCGCACAAAAGCTTCAATGTGAAACAGGAAAGGTAGTTTCAGCCGTATACGGTAACAACCGTACCAATTATGCAACTCAGGCTCAACCTAAAGCCGCCAAGGGCTCCCAAGGCAGAGTTGTAGCAGTCATTGGTGCTGTTGTAGACGTCCAATTTGATGATAATTTGCCACCCATTCTAAACGCCTTGGAGGTGCAAAACAGAAAGCCAAGACTGGTCCTTGAGGTGGCTCAACATTTGGGAGAAAACACTGTAAGGACCATTGCCATGGATGGTACTGAAGGTCTTATCAGAGGACAAGAAGTTAATGACACAGGTCTTCCAATCAGCATTCCTGTTGGTGCCGAAACTCTAGGTAGGATAATCAACGTCATTGGTGAGCCTATCGATGAAAGGGGTCCAATCAACACCACAAAGTCTGCAGCCATTCATGCTGATGCCCCAGAATTTGTGGACATGAGTGTGGAACAAGAGATTCTGGTCACTGGAATTAAGGTTGTCGACCTTCTTGCACCCTACGCCAAAGGAGGAAAGATTGGTCTATTTGGAGGGGCTGGTGTTGGTAAGACTGTATTAATCATGGAGCTCATCAACAATGTGGCCAAAGCTCATGGTGGCTACTCAGTTTTTGCAGGAGTGGGCGAGCGAACCCGTGAAGGAAACGACTTGTACCATGAGATGATTGAGTCTGGTGTGATCTCTTTGAAGGATAAGACTTCCAAAGTAGCCCTAGTGTATGGTCAGATGAATGAGCCCCCTGGAGCCCGTGCTCGAGTAGCTCTTACCGGGCTGACTGTCGCCGAGTATTTCCGAGACCAGGAAGGACAGGATGTCCTGCTTTTCATTGACAACATCTTCAGATTCACCCAGGCTGGTTCAGAGGTATCTGCCCTGTTAGGCCGTATCCCTTCTGCCGTGGGGTACCAACCGACCCTGGCCACTGACATGGGTACCATGCAGGAGAGAATTACCACAACTAAGAAAGGCTCCATCACTTCTGTGCAAGCTATCTACGTGCCTGCCGACGATTTGACTGATCCCGCCCCAGCCACGACTTTTGCTCACTTGGACGCCACCACCGTCCTGTCCAGAGCCATCGCCGAGCTGGGTATCTATCCTGCCGTGGATCCTCTAGATTCCACATCTCGTATCATGGACCCCAACATCATCGGTGCAGAGCACTACAATGTTGCCCGTGGTGTTCAGAAGATCCTCCAGGATTACAAATCTTTGCAGGACATCATTGCTATCCTAGGTATGGACGAGTTATCGGAAGAAGACAAGCTCACAGTCGCCCGTGCCCGAAAGATCCAGAGGTTTCTCTCACAGCCATTCCAGGTAGCCGAGGTGTTTACCGGTCATGCAGGAAAACTGGTGCCTTTGGAACAAACTATCAAGGGTTTCCAGCAGATTCTAAATGGTGAATATGATCACTTGCCTGAGGTTGCGTTTTATATGGTTGGTCCCATTGAAGAGGTTGTACAGAAGGCAGAAAGACTCGCTGCGGAGGCTGCTGCTTAAACAGAATGACATTGGTTTGTATCTGCGAAGAAATAAATATTAAAGTGTTGTAAGATGAGTTAGAAGACTTAACATTGAAACATCAAATGTTAGACAATGTAGATATATTTTGTTTGTTAATTCATGAACTTAACAGCCGTTTGAATGATCAGTATTCTCACTGTTCAGCATCAAGATATTTTAAAAACCTGTGTTTGATAAAGCAAACATTATTTTCAATTTATCTCTTTTCCTAAACTTAATAATTAATTTGAATGTAGAAGTTTGGAGTATTGTATCACTAGCTCTCAGAAATTATATACAGTAAAGCATTTCCTGGTATTATTAATCATGTTGATTATAATAAAGTACAAAAGAAAGATTTTTTAATTATTCTTTTCTACAAAGTTTCCTTTGATTTAATTGATTTTTTGATACATATTGATAAGTAAATTATTTCTCTGATAAGTTTAGGTATTTATTATTAGAGGGTGTTTGAATTAATATAGAATTATGTAGTTTCAAAAATAAAATATTTATAAACAGTTGGACTAAATTACTGTAAATATTTGTATAATATTATGAAAAATAATTATCAGAGAATATAGTGTACTGTGTAACTATGTCGTAATGTGAAACTAATAATTTTGCCCAAGTCTAAATAGTATTATAATTTTTTAGGTACTAGATTAAATCAAATTTTATTTGGTATATTTAATACCTTACAAGTTTTTGAATTAGCTGTAAGCCTATTTGTTTATTTTATGTCTTATTTGATTTGAGATTAATTTTGCATTTTCAAAATAGCCTATAGGAAATTTCAATTTTCCCTGGAGATAGTTTTGAAACCAACAGTTAATAACAAAATATTGTAATTAGTTAGAAAGTTAATGTCTTGAATCAGGCTACTAAATAAACACCATGCCTTTAGATTTTTTTTTCTAAAATCTATGTTAATAAAATGAAGAATTTGTCTGTGTCTCATGAGCATTGTGAAGTATCTGCTACATGCAGAGGGCTGAAATTTTAAAATTAGTACCATAGCCTCTGTGTATGAACACATTCACCATGAAACAGGAATTTTTAATTTTTAATTAGATTATTTTTTAAATTCATTAGAGACTGGTCTGAAAGAAATAAAATGATTCTTTTTTCTGTTTGAAGAGAAGAAAAGCAAATACCTTATGCAATTCTGGCAATCATTAATAAAGGCAAAAAAATGTTTTTATATCCACCATTATTTTAATTAACAAAGAAAAAAATTTGTGGAAAGAATCTTATCTGACAAAGTTACTAGATCTACTTTCACTAATTCATAAATTATGTTAGGTCATGTGATTTGCTGTTAACGTATGATAGATATTAATAATAGCTAGGGGTGAGCGAAGTTTTGAAACTTTTGACTTGGTTTCAAAACGATTTGGACTTCGCTTTGAAAAAATTTACAGCCTCGGCAATCGTGAAGCTTCGCCAATGAAAATATTGACAGCTAAAATACTTAGTGTATGGTTATATAATATAATCTTATTCTGGGTTGTTATATACTTTAAAAATGAATACTCAAATGAAAAAAAAAGTATAGTAGACTTGCGATTAACTGAGGTTGGGCTAATTGGGAGTGAGCATACCTCGAATACTAAAAAACTCGGATTATAAGGAGTGTGTATGATTTATAGATTATAAATCACGAATGAACTGCAGTTCTGTACATTGTAAGTTTCAAATTATTAATGTATTAAAAAATATTACTACAGTACAAAGTATTACATTTATTGTATCATGGAGTTAAGCTAAATTTTAAACAATTGTGTAAATTTTGTTTAAAAAAATCTTCTTTACTTTTTGAGGTAATTGTATTATATTTGGAAGAAGGTATAGGAGAGGTGGATTGAAACATATAAAAGGAACAAATCCAAAAATGGCTTATAAAATGAAAAAAACACAGTTTACACGTAACATTGCTGTCATGGACAAAGGGGTATTGGCTGCCTTTTTAAGATGATAATTGATTTTCTTAGAGGTAGCCAATACTACCTCTTTGTTCAATGACAGCATTATTAACTGTAAACTGTGTTATTCTTTTCATTGTAAAGGTCATTTTTTTTATGTTTCTATTCACCTCTCCTATACCTTCTTCCTAATATAATAAAACTATTGTATGAATATTGTGATGAAATGAGACACTTTGGCAGAATGAGTGCCTCGGATAATCGCAAGTCCATTGTAATTGACTTGTAAGTTGTGATAGTTACTTAATTTAGCATATTAAAACTAAATATTACAAATAATTGTGTAACAAAACAATTTCAAGTCAACAAAAATATTCAAACTTTAGTTTTGAAAATATTTCATTCGAGTTCACTTCACATCGAAAAAATCAAGTGGACTTCATAAACTCTAATAATAACATAGTACAATTTTAATCAGTGCTTACCAAAAAAAAAAGTTTGTATTTCCTCTTAAGTTTCTTCCTTCCAAAATCCCAGAGTTAACACTTATCTCTATTATTGTTAGAACAAAAGAAATATGTTGGAGATCAATGACAGGACTGGAACATTATTCATGTAGAGGAAATGTAACAAGACATGCTACAATGAGAACACTGGTCAACCACAGCGAGGAAAATGGATCCGAGACAAAACAATTATGATTATTGCCAAATAACTTTATAGAGAAACAAGGCTAGGCGTCTGTGTGTCATTTTGACTATATTTTTTTTACTTTTAGCACCAAGGGTTAATTCAAATATAGGGTTGGACAGGGTTATAGATAAAATACAGACATATTTGTGTTAGCATATTACACAAATAGAAAATAAAGAAAAAACTGACAAGTCGCATGCAAATAAGAGTTCCCAAGAACTCCCTGCCAAAATTTGAAACAATACCTTCTTGTCACCATTAAGCCAATCTATTTTGAGTCTCAAACCTTAGATATGCCTTTTACATAAAAATAAATGTTTTATAATTGCCACGACTACTTTTAGCATGAACATTAAAAATACTGCTAAATGTTGTGGATATATCCACAGTGTGTATGGTTATCTATTCCAATAAGTTGTTTTGAGTGACAAAAGATTGTTCATTCTTAACAAAATTGATGAAATGAAGGAAGGTGACGTAACTATTAAGTATGGCATCACAGCAACCACAAAGATCTAAATTGATAACTCATATAGTGCAGACGATTTCTGCACTTTTATCACAGATTCTGCCTTAAAATATGAGTGAGGAATGACCCTGGGCACGGGACGGTTCCATGTATGGTTTGGTGGTCAAATCTTTGGCGTACTAAGCCAGAAGTCCCTGGTCCAATTCCTGTGCAATTTTTAAATATAAAGAAAACACTATTTAGATAGCTGTAATTAAAAATAATAGCTTGTCTATTAGGGTGGTCCTTAGCTATACTTACCAAAAATATTTATTTTTTAATCACCTAAGTCTCACCCCCTATTTCTTTTCTCTCTGGGTTAGTATGTATCTGGTAAAAATGTTGGAAAAATGTATTCAACCCTAACATGTGCCCCAAGGAAGGTGAAAATTAAAAAAAAAAATGTTTCCTCAATTTTCCCAATAACACCTTTATTAATTTCGTTTTAATTTTAAAACAAATATTTAGGAGTAAGAACAACTAAACTACTGCTTAACCACTAAAAACAAGTTGTATTAAATTATAGTAATAAAAGGCTTAATATTTGCTTAATAAATTAGTGCTTTGAGCAAGATATAAAATGACATAGTATATTCCATTCACGATAGGCTTTTACCTGGATGACAGTTCAAAAATCATATGTTTAGGTTTTGGGTTGCCAACACTTGTAAAAGATCACAGTTTTGTTATAAATGTAAAGATCTTTAATTACCTGTTATACATTACATTTAAATAATGTAAACTTAAGTTTTATAATACTATTAATTTTTTTTTAATAATGTCTTTTTATCCAACTTAAAACAATAATTTAAACATAATTAAAAGTACTTATTTTTCGTTTTGGAACGTTACTGATTTTGTGTAATATAGTGCACACATCAATACCTTTCAATACAGGCATCGTGTTTACTTGGAAACGAGAAAATTGTTGTCATTTTTTTACATACAATACATAATTTTATGAATATTTTATTGGAGTTTGAAATATTTAACTGAATAAAGTATTTTCATCAACTGCGTGTCCGCATCATTTTAAAAAACTTGTTTACCGTTATGTTCAATCATATGGTTTAAATTCGTCAGTCGCCATTTTGAGGCTATGTTTGTTAGAAGTTTTTGTGAAAGTGGTGTTAATATTTTTTCAAGGGAAATAAAACTAAGTAAACTTTGTGTCTGACCTCAAATAAATATATAAATAATATTGGCCTAAATTACTGGGTTTAACTAACACATTAATATATTAACATCTGTTTTCATTATAGTCATCCAAAGTGATATGTCAGCTGTTGGCGTAGTGATATATTAGGGATTACTTATTACTTCTAGTAACATTTCGAGCTGTCATTCAGGTAAACTTAGCTCGTGAATGCCTTATATTTTATCATTTGCAATAGAAATTGTTTTTGCTCTTCATCTTTGGTTATAAGATTGTTGTATTCTTTCATATGGTTCACACCTCTTTCTGTGGTATCATTGACAACTGTAAGGTTTCTGATTACTGTAAGGCCATGTTTATAATCATTTGTGTTCCAAATCCCAAGATCACAAACAATAAAATTGGACAGTATTTTTTAAACCGCTTAGAAAAAATTGTATGTGCTCTTTGACACAAAGTTATGTAGTTCTTTGTGTGTAAATTGGATAATTTCCTCAAAATGAAAATTTAAAAGCTTGGAGTCAGAAAATTATTTGATTCTTTTTCTTTAAACACTTTGGCCCTCTTTGATTTTTGCTCGACAGGAAATGTGTCGTCAAAAAATTCTAAAGCCACTGTTTCTTCGGTAAGATACCATAAATGATCACAAATTTTTGTTGTTGTTTGGGAAATCTTTTCATTTATTTCATTGTAAAAATAAAGTTCCTTTAAACACATCAAATACAAGGCTTTGACTGTATCCAAAAGCTGATTTTCAGCAAGGAAGTTGTAAATAGCTGTTGCCATGTTGTCTCCACTGCTAGAAGCAATTTGAGGGACTACCAAAAAATGCTTTTAAGTCCATTAGCAGAAATAATTACTGGAAGCCTCTCAATCTTCTCATTTCCAGTTATTTCTGGAAGCAGCTTTCCATCTCAATGGACGACAGCAAACTCCAGCTGTAATGTCAGATATTTATTTTTCAATACTGAAGCACACTTAGCATGATGCATTCAACAGCATCAACATATTGAGGTTCTATTTATAACTAGATCTTCAGTGTTGTGTTCCAAAGCTTCTGCAGTAGCCATTAAAATATGGACAAAGTTTTTCTTAGTTTGCATTTATCAAGAGCTGCTACCAACTTGGTGTTAATAAAATTAATGTTGCCACATTTCAGTGGTTTGGATGGACCTGGCTGATTTGTGGGACAGAATGTATCTTCACGTTTATCTTCAGATGAAGTCCTATTTTCAAATGAATCTGACTAAAACAAAAAAACCTTTTGGCTTCATAAAACAAAATTCTACTTTAAAAATGTAAAGGCAGCCTCACACTGAGGCAACAAGAGACCATATGTAGCATGTGAAAATGTAGCATATTACATATTGCCTTCTGTTTCCTCTGCCGCATACGACCTTGCTACAAAAGTTACTTGTTGCCACATGTTTCTTCCCTTTCCGCTGGCAGTGGGTTCAGAGGCAACATAACCTTGCAACTTAGCGTATTATTCGTTGTATTTGTTGCCCCTATTTTGAGTTTCTTATTGTTTCTAGTGCATAGTTTGCGTTTCGAGTTGGATTGGTCTAATGAAAAAATTCTTAAGTTTATTGAAGAGTATATGAGTCATGACATACTTTGGGATCACCAATTAATCGATTATTAAAATATCAAAAAAATTGTCGGAGAATTATGAATGTGACATCAAGATATAGTGAAAATCAGTAGCACTCATTCTTGTAAAATTCTTGAAAAGAGCTGCCTCATCTGCAATTAGTTGTAATATGAACTCTTGTTGGGATAAATTTCGTCCTACAAACACTTGTCTGTTCCATCACCTTCTCCTTCAATTCTTTACCTCTTCGTAAAAAGAATAATATAAGCCGTGGCCGCAATCGTCGTTCTCGATGACATCTTTGTAGCAGACTGGTGATTGGAAACGGAGGCAATTTTGTTGCTTTGATGTAGATGCTTTGTAACATGCTACAGACATCGCAAGGAGCTGTGCTCTTTGACATACAACATTGAGTCCACATGCTACATGTTGCCTTGGTGTAAGGCCTCCTTAATAATTGGATAAAAGATACAAATTTCAAAAATGCAGTCTTATTTACCTTATTAGGAAAGCTTTGCCTTTCTCACAGCATAATAAATAGCTTATGAGATATTTAATTATTTTATGTGCCAAAATATGAAGAATAGTCTGTCTACGATAGTACTGAATTATAAATCTTACAGGCTATTGCAAATACATGTAAGATTTATGTTCCAAAACTACAGACTAGCCTACATGTGACAAAATCATTAAATATTCAAAATATGTTTGATATAATAATAAATATAAGAAAATCTAGTATAATTATATTATTATATAGACAATTTCCTAGTTAACTATTTCCCAATCAAAAATATATTAAAAAATAATTCTGTTCTTTAGCAAAAACAAAACTTTTTTTTTCAATGCTCTTCTGCACTTAAACTTTTTAGGACTATTTCTTTTCAGCAGTTTTTTTTATCAGTGGCCCCTAAAATACCAATTCTTTCTTTTTGTCTCTGGGAGATAAATAATGTTCTGTATTTATCTTTCTTCTATTTTGATAGTTTCCAAGGCATTGGCCTGAGCAATATCAAATGGTTTCTTCAATTTTTCTTTAAAATTGTACTCTTTTTTGCTCCTGTGTTTTGTTCTTTCCTTTAGAATGTTTTGGAAGACTTCTCCATGCATTATACAAGGTTTCCAGTTAAGCAATGCAGTGCTGAGGTTCTCTTAGTGCAAGTCATGCTTTTTATATAAATTATGATGACATTCACAGCCTTTGTTTTGGGGCACCAGTTAGAATTATTCGATTGACCTGAATTTTTTCTGATGTTAGTTTTAGGTCAGCTATAAAAAACCTAGGGAGGGAGACCTTAGAAAAATGAGGTTGAATAATATTCTACTTTATTTATTTTGTCCATTCTCTTTTAGAAATGTATTAATGTTGGGCCATGATATTCTGATTATAGTTTATTATCGCCCTTGTTAACTTGAGATTGTTAATATATTCTATTTTGTTTATTTTCTGTGCCACAACTAGACCAGCTCAGGCTATTCATATTCCTTTACATTAGTGTAATAGGGATTAGGAAAGATGAAATGGTCCTGGTTTTGCATTTAAGGGGGGGAAACAACTCTCTCTCTACACCTGGTTGGGACTCATACGCCAAACTTTATGGTGGCGGATTCTGTTCTTGCATTTGCATTTAAGAAAAAACACCCCAAGTACACTCTTTTGAGACTCGAACTTCATTCTTTCTGTCCCCAGCAAGCCAAAACAGACAGGCTTGATGCTTAGTCTGTGTGCCCACAAATGCGTGAGATAGGTTTTTTTGTTATCCATCAAGTCACCTTGACTTTGGCACACTGGGGTATAAGGCTCTGGACATTCTGATTATTGCGTGGTCGATAAATATATTATGGTTCAGCGGCCATTTTGATGGATTTTTTTTTTAATATTGGTGGGCCGGTTAGAAAAAAATATCGAGAAAGAGGAACTTGGTAATTACTTATAGGGCACGTATATAGGAACATGTAAAAGGAACAAACTACATAAAGGACAAACATAAACCTAGGTCAGAGCATTTTTCACAGAGCAATATTGGTCATTAATTTAATTTAAATTAGTTGGTAAATTGGATCTGGGACCTTTGGCTTAGTGTGCCAATTCCCTACCATTGAGCTATTCAGAAGTTGTCTGGTTCTTAAGGTCATTCTTCATTCATAGTTTAAGGCATTCCTGTAATTAATATGATTAGCAACCTTGTGTTGATTTTCATTCACTTAGTCTATTTCTATCAACACAATTGTTGGTTTTCTAAATCTTTCGCGGGGTGGATAAAATCAATCGGCAGGTTGAATCCTAGCCATGGTCCATAGTTTGCCGACCACTGAACTAGATAAGACTAAATAACTAATGCTCTCATTTTGTTTAAAATATATATATTGGTATATTTGGTAAATATCACTTGATGGTTATTATCATTCTCTAAACTAGAGGACTATTGCTGTGATTTGTTTTGTTTTTTTCTCATTAAATGTCTTAATCTACTATCTATTATATTTTATTATTTGTAAGTCCTTCACTTTGAATTGTGTAACTTTTTTTTATCTAACAGGACTGAAGAAAGCTTGTGGGCCAAACTTGACTATGAGTCTTGTTGGAAAGTAATTTTTTTTTACACTGGTAACTAATTATCACATTACCTTCTTCAGTAGTTGCATAGCTTAAGGCGTCACTCTCACAATATATTAAATTGCTTTGGACGGGGAGGGATGGTTCCAACAATGTTTTTCCAAAATGGTTTCTCACTCCTCCATGCAAATGTGGGTCTGTTACTTAAATATTTTTAATTGCCTCATTTCTAATTTATTAGTATCATTAATGTGTATGTATAGACCCAGAAATGTAAAAAATATTTCTCACATTTTAACTCGTAGTTTTTCTTATATGTTAACCTATTACTGTTAATGTTTAATTAAAAAAGTTTACCATACCTTGATTTTGGATGGAAGAACAATTTAGAAAATTCAAGCATATTTATTTATTTATTTGCAGCCAACAATGATAACATTTTACTATATTATTTGTGTTATTTTATAAGTATTTATAATATCTATCAAAAGTGACATCTTGTCTTGATGTATGAATATATTAAAATTGTTTTAGTAACTTAAGTAACTAACGGGTACTGTTCTTCCTACCAAAAACAGGCTATAGTTTTATTTCTGGACACCCCTCCATGTTATGAAGTACTTTGAGCATGCTAAAGAATAAAACGAAGCTACCAAGAGATAAGATAAAAAGGGACCTTTTTGAACTTTTGAAATGTGTGTGATGATTTAGTTATCTAACTACTGCACACATTAAGTAGTTTCTGCTTGCACTGAATGGTGTTCATATGCTTAGTCTCTTATTCTTTATATATATATAATTGTGTTGAGACGGAAACAGGTGATGTAATAGCTAGTTTTAATGAGGTATCCACTTACTATACAGAGCTACTCTAAAATATCTGTTTATTTGTCTTCTTTGAATTTTAGACAAGAAAAGCGACTTTAAAAATATATGCTAAAATATTACTTTTTTTACATACTTTCGTATACAAGTGTTAAAACTGTTTAAATCTTTTCTAGTTGTATTATTATAAAATAGCTTTTAATAAAATGTATTGGTATAGACAAGTTGTGAATAGCCAACATTCTGCTAGGGGACAGAGGGATGAAACTTTCTTTATTCTAAATTCTGAATGATAAAAAATAACAGGTTTTGGTCAAATTAATGGACAAACTTAAGTGTATTATGTATTAAGATGAAATAACTCAAATAGATCTACTAATCGTTTTGCATAGTCTAGTTCCCAACAAATTTAGTCTAGCCTCAGTTTTGTATCTGGTTGAATTCACTTCTCACTCAAACATAAAAACCAGTTGTATACTCTTTCAAATTGCTAATATTTCGGCTTAGTGACTATATTTGAATAAATCAGCCATAGACTTATCTCATAAAAAGCTTCAATTTATTAACTTTGAATTAATTTTGAAATTTATAGCAACTAATTATATAACTTTTGAATAGGTTAATGTAAATAACTACTTATTTTATTATTATTACTATGACGATATTTTAATATATCAGTTACCTTGTGTATAGTCCAATTATTATAGTAAGAACCTTATATAACAGCTAGAAAAGCTACTAGATCTACTTTCATGTAGGCCCTTTAAATCAAGTCATGTGATTTGAAGCCTAGAATAACACTAAGGCAGGGCAGCCCACTGAGATGGCGAGTGTGTGGTGAGGTGGAGGCCTGGCGTATGTGGCGTGGTGGAAGCCTGGTGTATGTGGCGTGAGGTGAGCGCAAGGAAATAATGGGATAGCACCCACTGGAGAGGCACTGAAGTGGTGTAGCATGTATTGTGACGCCATGCACCTGCCACTAGGTTCCGACATGTTTAAACTCGTGTGGCGGTCGTATGGTGATCGCCACACGCCCGTTGCTGTGTAGCGTACTGGAGTTGGTTACTTGACCATCATTTATTTTGTTTGTGAGTTTTTTCATTGCGGGTCGATCCAGAATTTAATATAAGTTTGTGGAACTGGTGGAGAGTTTATCCTGCCTTTATGATATCAATAATGATGACTGCCATCAAAAACAAATACAGGAATGAGCTTGAAGCAAGATTGCAAAATATATTGGAGTAGGAGGTAAGAAAAATAAAGTTTAATTTAAATTTAAAGACAATTCAAGAATGTATAATAATTTTATGTCCTTAGGTACGTGTGGTTTGTTGATGGCAAAGATGCCACAGCAATTAACTTTACACCATATCGTCACCACTTGAAAGTTACAGCCACATGCACATACACCACACCTCACTCTCGCCATCTCAGTGGGCCTAATAATACAGTAAAATGTTATATTGTTGACCTAAAAAAAGTTTGTAGCCTATATTATAAATTTATTCCCATCAAAATCCTACTATAACACAGCTGATCAGAATTATAATATTATTCTTATTAATTCTCTGTTGGGAATTAAATTTCAAACATACTTGTCAGGCTATTGGATAATCTTGATAAATTCTCAATTTTCTTAAAAGAGTCACTTCATTCTTAATAATAGGGATGCTTAGAGGGAAAAAAGGCCTGCATTTATGTTAATGTTTCACTGAACCAAGGAAGTTTTTTTGTTTGTTTTTAGTTTAATGTTGAAGTCAATATTATGTTCACTGTAGCATTTGTTTTAATTAAAGTTAAACAACTACACCAAATTATTTTAGTCACTTTAACAACTGAAGTTTATTTAAATTACCACATTTTTCTGCCAGGCAAATGAATAAACATTTGTTTTACTAAATTGTTAATGATAGTCAGAAAACTCCAATGTTACCTTTAGTTAGGAATAACAATGTGTTTATTGTGAACTTAAAAAAAAAAATTGACAAAATTAATGTAGTCTGCCTCAATTGGGTTAGTTTTGAATGGCTTCAATTTCCATATCCATATTAAAATTATCAATTTATCGAGGATGCTTTCCATAGGTAATCATTTGATAAGTCATATATTTATTTTATATTATTTTTTTAAATCTTGAAGGCATTATCAAAGACCAGAGAACCCACTCATTTCTTTAAATTTGTGTTGTGAAAACACCTCAAAGTTTTCAAATGAACAAAGTCCACATTGTATTAATCGTGATGTCACAGTTCAAGGAAATAACTGGCCAAAGTGACACGCCATGCCATACCTTGGACATCTTTGTGACTCATTCAACCACTCACATTGTATTGAGCATAGATTACAAAAAATCATAAATAATATTATGATAGATTAAACGCTATGGCGTCAGCCCCCAACCGAGCGGCAGCCTTCTGTTGATGAATATAGTGCCAATTCTTGCTAATAGATGGTTTCATGTGATTAGCACAACAAACCCTCCCTTCAGCTGTTAATGTTAGTTTTCTATACCGAAGTCACTACTTTTTCATTTATGTATCTCAGTTGTTCTTCACGAGCCTGAGTTGACCTTAGTCCAGACCTAATGTTTCACAGAAATTCTGGAAGCATTGGGGATTGAACCCGGGGACCACAAAGTTAGTCTTATGATAATTTATGACTCAATAATTGCATATTCTTACATTTCCTTTATATGAAAATGTGCTTTTAATTAAATGAAGTACAAATTAAAAATTTGGAGAGGACGAAGAGGAGGCAGACCACCAGGACCATGGTCCTGCTAGTGATTCAATTAAGAGACACCTGCTTCGGTGGTTGATCTGAGGTGTAATTCTCCAAATAAACTTGACTACCATTGAGGGGTTGTTGGATATACTAAGGGTGCTTATTTCTTAAATGGTGTTCACTTTCCCTTCACACAAATATGGATACACTTCCTCTAAAATTCAACCTATCTCATTCCTACCACATTAGTGCAAGGGTGTTGCTAGCCCTGTGATGGGTAGTAAGACACGGCACACCCAAAAAAATGTATGTTTTACTATGCCTTCTGTTTTAGTGAGCTGTAACAATGGCGTCTGTTATAAGTGAACCTCCAGTGGAATTCAAAGTAATCCATGTTCCCTCACTGGAAGAAGTGGCTACTGGTAAAAATATTAATTCTCTTTTAAACACTAGATTTTACATTTGGTGGTGGTGGTGGTGGATATACAATCATATATTATTTCACCATTAGCAATACTAACATCAAAAGGGGTAAATTTATTTAACTGTATTCCCCCTGAGGTGAAGATGGTGTTCCATTCATTGGTATGGCACAGCACATGATTACTTTGGCCAATATTGGTTAAATTACTGCAAAATGGCAGCAATTACTATGCACTTCAATATGAAAAGCAAATGCAAAAACTATTGGTCTTTGTCCAAAAACACTCAATTTTGACAAGGCAGAAAGATAAAACAAAAATATTAATGAATACTATTCAGTTTTTAAGGTTTTCTCACAGTTGATCTTACTTAGGCATGCACATTATATTAGGTACAAATATATTTACTAAAATATATTCTCTTGCTGCTATTATAAAAAAGTACATTTTATTTGGCTTGACTGGCTTCAATGGTTTAATGGTCTAAGGCTTAACTCTCGTATTAAACTAGCCTGTTGAAGATGAGATTGGGGTTTGAAATCAAGTAGGGTCTACTGAGGGTGGTGTTTATTAAATGGTTTCCCACTCTCTTTTCACGCAATTGCAGGTAGATTATCTCTAAAATGCTTCCTACCTCTTCCCTATCCCATTAGAGTAATTATCATAAATGTGTATAACCTGAACAGGTACTAAGACGCGGTGATAATTTTTTTTATTGGTTTGACCAATTGTATTTTCTATCTATTTAAAGTGTACTAATATAAAATGTACATGCAGCAAATAAGTGAAGTATACTTTAGCCAGAATATAATGTATTTCACACAGTGTGATATCAACATTGTCACAATTTGTTGTGTTTCAGTGTTGAACAAAGGTTTACCAAGCAACTTCGCAGAGGTTAGTGTGGAGGTGGTCGCATGCCCTGACCTTACCAAACAACCCTTCACTCTTGCATGCAAAGGTAACTATCGATGTGCACAAAGTGTATCTACAAAACAATAAATTGGTACAGAACTCGTACATACTCATGAATAAGGGAACGGATCCTGCTTATTTGCCTTTTCTTTTTCTTGACCGTAAAACATTGACATTTGAGATATATATGCATCTCATGCTATTACGAGTACAAAATATTAATTTTATAGTGCCCATAATTACCTATTTTCTTTGTTTTTGACTATTTTATGAACAAGAGCCAAAACTCACCTATTTTGGCTTTGTCTGTTTTCTCTAGTTTTTCCCCTAACGATATTGACTTTCTCATGACACACTATGCCATTGCAAGAGCAAAGTTCAACTTTTTCAGAATGGTAAATTTGAAATGATGTGAAGTGGAACAAAGATTTTCAAATTATAAAAAATATATCTGACATTAGATTCAATTTCACTACTGAAAACTTAGAAAAGTATCTAGTAATTATGCCAAACAGCAATGTGAAGTGCCAATAAACCCGCTTTGGTGGCCAAATGGTCTAAGACAACTCTCACAATAGCTTAGACTGCCAATCATAGGGGTATTGGGGTTCAATTCCCAGTTGGGTGAACTGAAGATGATTCTTTCCTGAATGGCTTTCCACTATACCTCCATGAAATGTGGGTATATTTCCTCTAAACTCAACCTTACTCATCCATAACACATAGGCGTATTAGTACATATACCTATAATCCAAACGGGTAGTCTTTAAATGTTAAAAAAAATAATGTAGGTAATAGCTTGAAGTTTTTCCCTAAGTGCCTAATTGGATGCCTAGCTCCCATGTTTTTAATGCTTTTTTGCTTTCCTATTTTAAACATTTTTGGTGCCTAAGAGTTGCTCCCTACTCATAAATAACATTTTTTTTCCTCAACCCAATTCCATGAACAAATTAAAAAAAAATATATATTCTCCTCTTTGTTTTTTCAAATGCTTTTGACTTTGCAGTGATTATTTCTTATGTACAAAAATTGAGTGAGGGAAAGGAAGGTATTTACTTTACATCATAGTTCTAACAGTAAAAATATTTTCAAAAGATGGAAAATATATAACTTTTATCATTTCACTTTCTCTATAGTATTATATTATTTGGAAGAAGATACAGTAAAGGTGGATAGAAATATATAAAAGGAACGTACACAATATGGCTTTTATAACGAAAAGAAGAACACATTTCACAGCTTATGTTGCTGCTATAGGACAAAGAATTAATATTATTTGAGATACTTAACATGCACTTTCTGAACTGACTAATTATTTCAGCATACAACATATAAATCAGCTTAAATCTAGAACAGACACAACACCCAGCTGCCTTGATGTTGATTCATCACTGTAAAAGGGGAAACCCCAATTGCACTAATTATATATTTTCAGCCATGTCGGGAATAAAACTCAAGCCCTTATTGTGATTAGTAAGTAGATACACTACCAACTCAGCTAAAGTGTCAAACTTTCTCCTTATTAAAAATAAAATAGTTTTTTCATATTATATATGTATATGAAATGAATACCCCTACAGAAGAGTTAAAAGGTGAGAAAATATATAAATCACATAACATACATAATTACTGAAAAGTATGTTTTGTGTGTGTCTGTGTGCATGTGTGTATCCTTAAAAGTTAGGAAATGAACAAAAGTAAATAAATTGTTTCTTAGAGTTAAATTATCCTTTAGACCAAAAATCCTTCCTCTTTGAATAGACTTTCTCTACTCTCAGTGACAGATTATAAATTTTTGTTCACATCTGTAGTAGTAGTAGTAGTAGTAGTTGTTGTTCTGGTAATAGTTATGGTAGTTGTAATAGTTGTTGATATTGTTGTAGTTGTTGTAGTATTTGTTGCTGTAAATCATTTTCTAGTTGACTAGAATATGTCACTTTCCGGTAGGTCTGGGTGGAAAGCCGAGAATCGTGGAAATTGGAGGTGTCCCGTATTTGGTCCCTTTGGTGCAGAGGAACCGTCTCTATGACATCAAGGACGTGGGGCGTCTTGTTGGAGTTGAGCCAGCATTTATCATCGGTGCAGGGGCAGGTCCTTGGCCCTATGCTGGGGTCAATTGTGAGGTGACGCTCCCTGTTAGGATGTTGAGAAATATACATTTACACAACAATTTTTATCAAATATTTTACTCTGGTAGTTAATATATCAAAGATATTAAAGTGCGCCTAAAGTAGTTCTAAATCATTCCTCAATTCACTTGGTAAATAATTTAAATATTTATTTCACTCGCTAACCAAAACTTTTATTTATACCCACTTTGGTGGTCAAATGGTCTAAGGTATCACACCCACAATAGAGAGGTTCTTGGTTTGAATCCTTGTCAGGTGTACTAAGTATGGTTTTTCCACTCTCCCTTAATGCAAAAATGAGTACACTTACTCTAAATTCAACATTTCTCATTCCTACCACACCAGTGTGGTTACTTGGTATGTATATGACCTGAACATTTAGTAAGACACGACGACTTTTTTCCCAAATATAGGCTCTCTCAGGCAGTCAGTAGCTTGGGAAACAGTCTGTGTCCGCTACAAACGTCACCGTCCACTACAAACTACTGCCACTGTCTGCTACAAACGACTTGTCACTGTCCGCTTCAAACAAATGTCACTGTGCCATATTCCAAGGTTGTGTTTACCTACAATTTGTCTACCCCCAAGAACATTATATCAATCTTTCTCTAGCTTGTAAGGATTAAAATAAAATTTGGTTATCAGACCTTTTATGTTATTAGCTGCTACATTCTACTAAAACTGTTCTCTGCTGCAAAGCTAATGGTAGCATCTCTACTCAGTTAATTTGTTTGTTTTCTAGCACCACGTCTCGATACCTGTTCAGGCTATACACTTATATACTAATTACACTAATGTGTTAGGGTTGAGGAAGGTTGAATTTAGAGGAAGAGCACCATCATTTGCATTAATAGAAAGAGAGTGAAAACCCCACCCTCAGTACACCCGATAGAGATTCGAACCTATCTAGTCTATCACGAGAGTGACACCTTAGACCAGGACTATTCAATTAGGTATTCAAGTGGAACACTCCAAAAAATCATATTTGGTGGGACAGACATTTAATTCAGCCTGGCAGTAATTTGGAAGGTTATTAGATTATACTTTTGTATTTTAAAAGGGGGCGGGGCTAAAAAATGCTATTATAGAAAACTTACAATAAGACTAATTACAAGCAAAGCACTCCGCTATTACTATAAATAACGTACAAACAACAAACCAGACAACTGGCGAGATGTCGGCTACTGTTGGGTGGAGAGAAGAGATGTTAGTCACTATCAGCCACGTGTCGCCTGCCCAACTTCATTGTTCAAGGTCAAAAGCAAAACTATGTTATATAGCTCAGCCGTTATGTTGTGGCGCTTGGAGGGAGAGATACCAGGTCTAGAGTGGGGGACTCACGCCGCTGTAGGGTAAGCTCGCACTCCCTTGTAAACATACGATGTTGGTGGCGCCAAGGACCGAGTAACACGGGGCTTGCAGCTTCCCCCACCACTGATAAGAGACTGAAGATCTCTCTGGCCATTCAATGTCAAGCACCTCTAGAAACGATCTGAACTATATGCCGCATCTCCAGTGATACAGTAGTTGGACTTTAAATTCACGAGCCAATCTACGGAGCTTGGCGGGCCAAATGTCGCCGTCAGGCTGCCAATTGAATAGCCCTGCCTTAGATCATCAAGTTTCGCAAACTCATGGCCTACTACAATCATATGCACATATAAAAAAAATACAAATTTAATTTTAGTGTGCACATACTGGTAATGTTGAATATAAAAAAACTCCGAGATATTTCAAGTTGTGCTAAATATTTTCATCACTTTAACTACTTGATTGTGAGAACTAATATTTTACCAATTTTATAAATACTGCTTCAAGTATTTTGCTGACCCACATAAAAATGGTACCCTTCCATGTCATTTATTTTAATAATGTGACCCATCCATCTGACCTTTCTTCAAAGAATCACCTGAAGAATGGTTCTCTTTTTATTTACTCTTCTTAGAACTTCTTCATTGGTTATCAGACACCTTAGCTCAGTCTGTAATGTGTCTATTTACTGGGCTAAGGGTCCCGGGTTTAATTCTTGGCATGGCTGAAAATTTATCATTGATGAAAATACGGGTTTACCATTTCATATTGATAAATTAATGGCCGAGGACTATATGTTGTGCCTGTCCTAGTCTTAAGTCATATTATAAGCCATATGAAGCTACGACAGGCCTAGCCAGCTGGTAGTGGGAAATGTATGGCTTTAATAAAAAATTGACCCAGGCCACAGGCTGAAAACACCAATCAATGGATGTAAAAAAAATCACTTTTTGATTAGTCATCCAATTTGTACACTTTCCAGTACATCTCAAAGCTTCACAAACATCTATTTTTACTTTTCCTCAGGGACCATGTTTCAGCTCCATACAAAATAATGCTCCATATGTAACACTTAACTGGTTTCTTCAACTCCAAGTCCACTTTGAAAGTCAGTAGCATTCATATAAAGGGCCTTTTAGAAAATATAATCATATGTTTTATAACTATATTATTAGTAAGAATAGAGAAAAAATGGCGTGAAAAGGCTGTATTAGATTAAAAATTAAAAAGAGGATAGAAGGACAAGGCTTACACACTTTCCAGAAAATTGTAGACCTCAAAGTTTACAATATTAAAAACACAAAACTCTTGAAATTCAGGCTACATCAGTCCCCTTCTTGAGCAGAAGAGAGTAAAACATACAGAGTACCATGAACATTTCATAGTTAAATGTTATAGGCATAAATCATATCTATTAAAAGTGACATTAGATCTAGTATATCTTCTTCTTATAAAAATTGGATGGGATGACAACTCTTCACTCCAGCCTGGTTGAAGCCCAAATGTTTGTTTAATTTCCTTTTATGTAAACATGTGTCCAGATGATGGTGAACGCAGAGGTTAAACAAGGGGCAGTCAACAGCCACACCAGGATATCCAAGGTCAACACACAAGACGGCAGCTGTATCTTGGAGCGTCTGCCTAACGACGAGAGCAGATGCGCCCTTCTCGCCAATCTGTTCTGCTCCGAGGGTAAACCTGGCAAAGTCGGTAACTAGGGTCCCTATTTACACTCTGTCTTCTCCGAAAGGTAGCGAGCTTGCCAAGGCGGAATTGGTATGCCGGGCTTTCGACTCCGACTCCTTCAGAAGTGACTAATGTATATTAATTATTAATAAATTTACTGCGGTAAAATGCTCCAATACTAATTACTTCACGGGAAGCTTCTTTGGCATTGTGAATTTGTATTTAAGAAAATGTGTCAACCTAACTTACAAATATTGGTCCTAAAGAATAAATATAGTATAAAATTAAAATGATATTTTTACCATATATAGTTTTAATATTTTAAGTTTGTATTTTGAAGTCTGAGTCGGTACATCTTTAGTAACTACGACTCCACCCAAAATTGCTTCATACTCAGACTCCATAGCTCTGAAGCTTACCTTAATGTTTCTACTATAGTGTCGCGTATAAGATAGGGCCATGGTCTAATCCGCCAAGGTAAGACTGCTACCCTTCAGGGTAAACATATTGTACCTGTTAAGGTTATACACATATATGATAATTACTCTAATGGTGTAGGGATTAGGAAGGACGCATTTTAGAGGTAATCTACCCGTATTTGCGCAGAAGGAGAGTTGGAAACCATATTAGGGAAAAAACCACCCCCAATAGACCTGACTAGGATTGGAACCTCAATCTCCCTATCATCAGCAGGCCAGTTTAACACAAGAATGATTCCTTAGGGTCATTTGGCCAATTAATCGAGTGACTATTATATTATGAAATAATTTTTATATTTCAAATGTTTCTGTAGTAAAATAGAACTTATATAAAGTGCATAATTGTTTTGCAATCAACATCGATAAGTATTGATAATATATAAGGCGTGTCCACAAAGTAAGGTCCAATAAATTAATAAAAAGAAATTAGTAGGGATAAAAAAGTTTTATAAAGGGCTAAAATACACACATGTCTCCTTTATTTTTCCACGTAATCTCCATTGACTTCAACACATATATTAAATCTTGGCACCAACTTCTTTATACCCCTTTCAAAAAAATCTGGCACCAGTGATTTGAGCCAGTGACTCACACCATTCTTGACGTCGTCTTCTGCAAAACCCTGAGAGGGCAGCCACTGCTTCAAGTTCAAATACAAGTGATAGTCACTTGGAGTGAGGTCTGGGCTGTAGGATTGGTGATCCAACATTTCCCATCCGAACTGCAGAATCAGCTGGACAGTTTGAGCTGTGGGCTCGAGCATTGCCATGCAAAAGAAGAATCTCTGTTGTTAACATGCCACATCTTTTGTTCTGAACTGTGCGTCTTATATTTTAAGGTTTCACAATATCCTGCAGCACTAATGGTTCTTCCTCGTTCAAGAAAATCAACAAGCAAGACACCCTTCTGGTCCCCCAAAAAAATCCATGATCTTTTCGATGGAACGTTCCTGTTTGAATTTTTTTGCCTTCGGGTTTGTTGAATGATGCCACTACATCAATTGTTGTTTTGTTTCAACATTCCTATACGAAATCCAAGTCTCGTCGCCGGTTAGGATTTGAGAAAAAAGTTCATCTCTTTCTTTTTCAAAATGCTGCAAAAACATTTGAGCTGACTACATGAGTTTTTATTTGTGTGCTTCAGTTACCATTTTGGGGACCCATCTGGCGCACAGTTTCTTGTATCCTAGCTTTTATGTCACAGTTTAGTGAATGAGTGATCGTGAAACTTCTGGTAATTTAAATGAATGTTCCATAAGTGTGAAACGACGGTTCTTACGAATTTTTGTGTCTACACGTTCCACTAAATTGTCAGTCACCGCATATGGTTGGCCACTGTGCTCCTCATAATGAACATTGGTGCGACCTTCTTTAAACAGATGGACCTGTTGTCTCACCTTACTTTCACTCATGACATCAGGTCCATAAACCTTACTTATTCGACAGTAAATTTCTGCAGCGTTAAGATTTTCCGCTAAAAAAAACCGTATGACACTACGAACCTATCAACTGGTGGGATTATTTATGACAGCACTCATTTTAAACCCCTCTCACAGAACAAATATGAGGATAAAACTGAAGTATAGGGATCAACAGAAAGCTGATGAGTCAATCTATGCTACTGTGCATGCGTGACCCCACCTACTAGTCTAATTTGGCGGTCATGACTCAACGAACCTGACATATGAATAAATGAAAGTAGATCTAGTAAGTGTTATAGCTGTCCCTTTATCTTAAAAGTCGACCTCAAGTCACCATGCCTTTTTTTTTTATAACTATTAAGCAACAGACTGTTGTTAAAATTTAGGTTTACATTGTTTCATGTGAGCATAGCTTAAATGTGGCATTATGTATTTTTGAATATCCTGTCTAAGTGTGCATGTGCTAAGGACACCATGTTTTTTATTGTACACCACAGTTTCAAGTTACTGGTTAGTCAGTAATTTCAAAGATATTCACAACGATAGTTGCTTTATGTATTTGCTCTCCCAAACATACATAGCATAAAGAAATGAGAAAGTGTGGACACTTGCTGTTAAATGTAATGCAAATAGCGGCGGTGCGGTGGATTTGAGAAACTTGAGCGCTGTAATCGAACTGGCCGGGTATTGTTTTTTCTGTACCAGTATAGCTCATAGAAATTAAGGAGAGAGTGCTGTATTTTTGGATTGTTATACATACATTCATTGCATTTTGTGTTTGAAACCTCTTTTTATAAATTCAAGATTGTTCTTATTGTTATTATTTTAGTAATTAAGTATTCAATCTATGTAGGTAATTTATATTCTTTTAGTACATAGTATATGCTTCAATCGTACCAACGTGTTTTATACCGGAATGCAAATCAGGCTATGACAAAGCTTCAAGTGGCAAAATACAATATTTTCAACCTCAAGACAATTGCAAGTTTGAAAAGTGGGAGCGGACAGTTCCAAGAAGTGACAGACAGTTAAGTTCAAAATCTCAGATTTGTGATTTTCATTTTTCTGAAGATTTTATTGTAAAATTTGCCGATTTTTTAATCTATGGAGAAAATATGAAACTTCCTCGATCAAATTGGCGTATGAAACCCAATTCTATTCCACATATTTTTCCTAACATACCAAATTAATTTAGTAAAGATATAAAACAAAGAAATTCTCCCATAAAACGAACATCTGATGTTCCAAAATTGATTAAGCCAGCCACAAAAGAAATGAGATAAGAGTTTAAAAACATGCTAAATCAGTCCTCAAGTTGTCAAAGGTAGCTGATTCTTAAAACTACAACTATACATAATTTTAGGTATCAATTTTTTTTAAAATTATATTTGTCAAATTTGTAATTATTAAAACATGTTCATGGAAATTGGTTGTTTAGTAATTGTGATTTCTTGAAATTTTACAAAGCAATTCATAATGTCATTAAATAATATACCTGAAGAGATTAATACAAGCCTCAATTTAAAATTTATATTAACAAAAAAAAATTAATTCAGTTTAATATAATGTAAAATAAAACATAAAGTATTGTTTTATGAAACAAAGGTGTAAAATATGATGATAGTTTATATAATTTACTGCAAAAAACAAGCATAAGGAATTCTTATAGTATTATGCTTATACTGAACGCAGTCTGTACCCGTCCTGCGTCCTTAGGGGCTGGGGAAGTACATACAAAATAACATTAAAATAAACCAGAAAATTGCAGAGTGACCCATATGAACAATGCACATGTGTATGTGTGTGTGTGATATATATATAAATTTATCTAGCCAGATTGCTTTACATATATACCTAAGTATTTAAAAAAGGAATAATTATTAAATGGCAAGAGGTAATTTTTTTTTAATGCGACAACATCAATAACGTTTTGATGGGATGACACATCCAAGATAAATCAGAGGTGAACAGTTTGAATATAATTTATTTGAATACATAATTTAGACGTTTAGACAATACAATTTATATATATATATATATTAATTTAAAAAAAATTATTAACCTTAATACTGCAACAATATATATTTATACAATAAAATTTCAAAACTGATAATTATAGTTAAAAAAATGCCAATCAATTATGATACCTTAACTGATTTTATATTAGTAAAATTAACTTTAAAACACTGCCCTGAACACTTAAGTGTTTTTGACTTACTGCCCTGTTATTCTCAGTATGAGATATGTATATTCTTCAAATAAATAATTATTACTGTTATTATTGAGAACAACCTTAACTATCCAAGGAATGCAAAAGAAAGTTCATTTGCATTTAATAATCCTCAAAAATTATTATTCATAAATCTTTAATCAAAATATACAAACAGCAAAGGCTCATCTAATTTCTCTGATCTTTAATTATAAACATTAATAACGATGATTTCAATATATAGAAACTCATAATAAACAATTAAGAAGAATCTATAAGAAAGACATGTAACCAGGAATTTGTGTTAGTGCAGAGGGACTAATAAACTCTCATCTTTAAATATTGTAAATAATATATTAAATGAGTACAAACTTTTGGCCAACAAGGAACAATATATTTGAACTAAGTTCCCTTCAATATACGCCATAAGGACCAACATAGCCTTTTTTAAACATTTAAAAAATCATACGTCACACATTCTTCAAATGTTTAGTATATAGTCCTTTAAAACAATAAACATGTCAATCACAAAAAATTACAAAATCATTATTATATATCATTAACCAGTAAAGTCTCAGAAAATCCAATGTCAAATTATTTACAAGAGGTTAAACGCAATACTGATATTCAAAGTTTTGAAAATTAATATTTAAAGTCATTCTGAAGGAAAGCATTAGAGATCAAGCTCCAAGTATTAAATCAGTCAAAATCTATATTATGAAAATTAAATGTCTTAGTGTTTGAAGAAAAGGTTTCAAAGATTCAAAAAGGGAAACTAATTTTAATTTAGTCTTATCCATGACTATCCATGATTAGAAAAGAATTAATTTTGTTTATAGGTGACCTGGTGGTCTAGGGGTAAGGTGTCAGACTTCTGTGCTGGCGGCTGGGGTCCAATCCTCGGTCCCGGTACAGATTTATCTGATTTCCAAACCCTTCCTTCCCCTCTGACAAGACATCTTGTGAATGTGGGGAATGCCAGGCCTCCGCTGTGGTTCGGATTCCACGTTAAACTGTAGGTCCTTCATTTCATCTCACAATCACCCTACCATTACACATTAGCGTAAGTGCGTATAACCTGAACGGGTAGTAAGACGTGGTGCTAATAATAATAATAATAATAATAATAAGCCGAAACAATAAATTTTGAACAGACAGGCCGAAAGTAAATTTTGCAAAACTTACATTTTCCAAGACAAGAAGTGTCCTAGGTGAGAATCCAAACAAGAGTAAACTACAAGGGGAAAATCACAAATTTATATTTAATCTGCAGCTCAGCTTGAAACATCATAAAAAGGAATAAGGAAGGGGTGGAAGCAACACAAATAGAGAGAGAGATGGACATGGAATGCACCCTGGTTGGCCCAGAACCTTCTGGGTAACAATACTCTAATCCACATCTTTCTAAGGCGTGTCAGTGGCCGAGCTTAGAACTAGCTCTATATCCTGGCTATTCCTTTAGTCAGCAGGCCTTATCGATGGGGCTTGGACGTGTTTTATTTCGCTGGCCATCATGTTGATATTTAAGTTATATGGAGCGAGATTTGATCAAATCCTGGCAGAGGTGAGTAATATTTACCACAATTAAATGATTTATATTAAATATCACTATTCTTGTTCTTTGTAACTTTGACGATTTTAGAAGTGTCCTTTGAAGATTAAAAATGAGGTTCTCATCTATTCGAGCTATTGAACATACCAATGAATTTATAATATTATTATGTTATTGTGTCTCGTAACTTCGGCGATGCTATAAGAAGACAACAATAAATACAGTAGCCCCATGACTTCTTTGGTGCTGACTGACAGCTCACAGCTGACTTCTGACAGTCAACATTTAGGTATAAACCTAAATTTTGACCGTCAGAAGTGACAGCTGCTAAACACATGTTTTTACAGATCATTTGGTCTGGGGTAGGTATACATAATTTGGTCTAGTAACTTTTCATAACTGTCAGTCAGCACCAAAGAAGCCATGGGGCTACTCTAGCTATGTGGGTTCAACAGATAAATAAATACCAATTTAATTTATAATACAGTAAATAATTTAAATCTTTAATAATTATGAAAATAATAATACAGTTAAAAGACATTACTGGAATTTACGACTGTCCATATTATTGATAGCCTACTATTATTATTTTCATACATTACAAATAAAATTTAGGCATAAAACTGCTCGTAATACGATAGCTTAAGGAAATATTTTATTCAACTACTATGGTATTAATAATATTAAAAATTGTCAGTTTAAAATAAAGTTTAGGATTTTGCGCAGTTCAAATGCATTTAGCCTACTAATAACAAAGTAATTTAGTAAAGCCTATCTACTTAACTGCATTATGGTATTCTACATTATTGTATTGTTCAGTTGCCGGCAGGCTAAATTGATGTGAGCACTTCAAGCGGCTGACCCATGTAAACTAATAGTGTCCACACATTCTCATTTATATACGCAATGCAAATATATTAGTTTTTGTAATAAATAAAACCATCTTTATATTCATAATTAACATTCTGGTTATCAAGTCAGATATTCAATACAAACTATCACACACTCACCTTAAAATACGAGTGAAGCATGATACCATGCATAGGACAAACTCGGATAGCTCAATTGAGCACCAACATACAAAGCACATGCTTTCAGGGTTCAATTCTCTTAGATGTTATTTTTTAACACACATTTTAATGAATGTTTGTGAATGAGAGGTCAGTCTAATTGTGTTAAGTAATTTCATATATATTATTGCAGGTTCTTCAAGTGAGCTGTAAAAAGCGAATTGGAAAAGATGATTTTATTGCCAGCATCAGGAAAACGTTGCAAGCTCATTACAAGGACAAATCTGTTGGTAGGTGCATAGTTAAAAAAAAAAGTAGATTGCATCCTACTATATTGTAAAACTTAAGCCTTGATTATATAGATATTTTGATTAGGGATGGGACCCCGTGGATCCTTAAGGATATCCAAAATTCAAATCCTTAAAAATATTTTATTTTTTTCAATCTTCTAAGTTAAGTTTGTTTTGGCGTTCTAATACTTCTTTTGATGGTTTAGGGATTATAATAATTAATCAAGAATCTGGGAACTGCTTCTGTGGTAGTATGGCCTAAGGCATCACTTTGATGATGACCGGAAGATCGTGGTTCGATCCTGGCCGGTTGTACTGAGGATGGTTTCTCCTAAATGTGTTGCCCACCATCTCTCCATTCAAATGCGGGCACACTTCCCCATCCCTGGCATAATTAATACATAAAAAACAGGCTCCAGACCAGTAATTTAACAATTAACTGTTGTATGAATGTCAACATTTATTTTCTACAAGATTTGGAAGCCAACCTGGAATGAGAAATAGTTAAATTAGGTATTGATAGAAAACAAATAAACTTATCTCTCTTTATTTCTTAACACTTTCATCTGCACTTAAACATCATAATTTTTCATCTTAGGAAGCATTAAAAAAAATCGTCAGGTTTTTCTCAAAACGGAAAAGGCATATTCTGAAACTGTAATATTGTGTGTAACTATGAAAGGGATAGGGAGAAACACATAATGCCAGGCTCACTCTTATGTTTAAAGCACTGGGGGGTACATTTCTCTTGAAAGAGAGCAAAGCCAAGCAGCACATCATGCCAGAGTTCTCCAAGGTTCCACTCAACTCTGATGAAGATGTCGAGAACTGGCTCCGGTTCTACGACATGTCTGCTCCACTCATCGCTGTGGGGACATTGGTATCTCATGACCCAGTGAGTGCTCTTAACTGTTGTGACTAGAAATTCTTGCCAACCTAACCATGTCTGCTGTAGCATTTTATAAAAAGAAAAAAAATTCAGAAATGATTTATTTATTCTATTAAATACACAAAATTACAAATGTTTCTTATAGAATGACCTCTTTCTTTAACCCCTGCCACATTTTTCAAGGGATCTCGGAACTTTACATGCACCTTCCTCTTACTCTCTCTAGTTACCAAGCACTAATTGTCTAGCACTCACCATTTCCTATTGCGCATGAATATATAGTACCCCCATTCAGTGGCTCAACTGTGGATTCACAAGTTCACTGAAAAACAAGTGCAGAACAGAAACGTGGTCAAGTGATGAGCTCTAAGCCAATCACAAGAAACGTGGTCAAGTGACAAGCTCTAAGCCAATCACAAGAAACGTGGTCAAGTGACAAGCTCTAAGCCAATCACAAGATTTCAGCCTCATCGACGCGAGGTTTTCTACTAAAGTTCAACTCATATCTACTTCATCCGCTCTGCCTGAGATGTTTGGCACGGTAGAAAAAATCAAATCTTAGAACCAACCATCTCAAATAAGTATGCATGTGCATATGACAGTGCATGCGCTGTAGAGCTACAAGAGAGTAGACAGCTTTAGTTGTTGTGAGGAGATTTGAAATACCCTGTTATTGTAAAGTGTGTATATCGATGTATTAAATTGTGCCACTACACAGGGCTTTAATTTGAAAATATCAATCGGGAGAATGATTTAAAATATATGTCTATCTACTAGAAAATAAAATATTTTGATAATCAGCTGTTTTAAGTTAATGTTACAATGCATCATGGGCCAACACACGTGTGAATTGTTGAGCTACTCAGACAGATTCTGCTTTCTATTTTCGGCGAACATGTGAATCAATCTTAAGCTAAAAATATTTGCACATAGTTATGTGGTCAAAAGCAATAATAATAATATATTTGGACTGTTTAAAAGGTTTTCTCACTTCATGAGGTAATTGAATTACCTCTTAGTCCAATGGCAGCAACTGAACGTGTGAACTGTGTTTGTTCCATTCATGTGTTGTCAGACATCTTAAAATTAGATACTAGCTCCACATTTTATCATAATTAAAATTATTAGACTCAAGGAGAGAGGGATTTATAAAAATTGAAGCATATATTCATACAAATGTATTTAAGAGTTTACACACTTCAAAAAATTGTAGGCCTCAAATCTCACAACATTATGTAATTTTTGGGGTGCATCAGTCCCCTTCTTCAGCAGAAGAATAAAACACAGACTTGACTACAACAGCGTGACTATAGGTTGGTCATGGTCACTTAGATTCTCTTGTTGCCTGTTCAAACTTGTGTATTTACTTGGTAGATTTGTATAATAAGGTATTTACGTCCATAGAAATCACTGACTGGTGTGAGTAGCCCTGCTTGGAAGGAGAGAAGGTCATATAAGAAGACACAAGTTTGAACAAGCAACTGCAGAATACAAGTGTAAACCTTTTCTTGAATCAAGAAACAGGCAACAACAGAATCTGAGTGACCATGCTGCGTTTTATTCTCGTCTGCTGAATCCTGAAAATTATGTGTTATGCTGTGAACTTTTGAGGCCTACAGTTTTCTGGCGTGTGTGCGGGCCTTGTCCTTCTCTCTCCCTCTCAATGTTTATCCAAGTATTGCATATAAATAACCTCGTCTTGTGCAGGGCCTGGATCTCCGCGTGCAGCACTTCCATAGCTTCAGCCATCATGGAGAAGGTGGACATTATCACAATGACACGCAGCCTGACATTGTCGAGTACTTGGGTTACTTTGCCCTCGGGGAGTTCATCTATCGCCTCGACAAGCCCAGCGAAACTCACCTCATAGGCAGAGATTAAACACTTGTTTTGCAATCCAAAACTGTATTATGTATAAACTCTTAAAACAAATTCAATGCCCAAAAAAAAGTTATATTAATATAAATGGTGTGTTTCCAGACTGAGGGGAGTTATATTAAACTGTAACCTGTTCTCATCAATCAGAATATACTTGCATCTAAAGTGTGTAGAGCATAGCTAGTGCAGGGTTGCGTCTGGAGCAAAGGGGGAAACTTCCCCGGACCTCATATGCCTCCCAAAAAAATATTAAATAAACTAGTTATTATTTTAAATTTCACATCAAATAGTGTACAGATAATTAACAGCGAGAAGTATTCACTTAGTGATAGGGTTTTCAGGAATATGGAATGAAATTCTAACTTTATGTAATTTAAGATTTACGTTACTCGAGTAATGTGCTGCAGTAAAGTAGAATACGCCACTATTGTGCTACTGCCGTCAATCTACAGAAAACTAACAGTGCAATGGTGCAAAGAGGAATATGCTTTTGTTAACTTAATTGGGTTGATTGTTTGCATTTAATAAAGTACAATCATTTAATGGGTTGATCAATATTCCATAAAAAGTGTATAACCCAAACGGGTAGTAAGACGTGGTGCTAAATAAATAAAAATAAAATTCCATAAAACCTGATAAATTATTAAAGTACCGAGTATGTATCAATATATTATAGCGGCTTAATGCTAAAACTGAAAAAAAGTGCCGTACAAGGGGCAAGGTTTGAGGGGCACATTTTCTTAAAACGGTCCTGAGCTAGTATATGGTAATTCAAACAGAAAAATTTCAAAGTTTTGCATAAATGAACTGCCAAAAACCCATAAAAATGAATTACCGGCCTCAAACGTACACAACTAAAAAAACCCATGACAATAATTTCCAGAGCAAACCAGGCTCCATCTTCAGCAGAAGAATGAAAGCAAATCACTTTGTGCCTAAAAAATTACTGTGCTGCAAACCTTTAGAATGACATTGCATTAAAAAATACAGCTGTTAGGGGCATTTTCTTTCCTGCATTAAAATCGAACAAATATTTGAAAGATAATTAAAAAAAAACAAGTGTTCATGTTAGCTAGGAGAAAATTTCTAAGATGCAGTAATGCAAAGTGTAGTATTCGTCTCTGAAATATTTCACTATTTTTAATAAGTATTGAAATAAAGAAACATTCCTGAATCCATGATACATCACGGCCCTCTTCATATTAAGTATGGTTAGAGCAAAATAGCAGCCACCATCCTCCAACCAAGAAAACAAAGCCGTTCCAGGAGTTTAATAAATACAAGATACACAAGTAGTATTGTAATCAATAATATTAAAGTATAATAGAAAACACAGAGAGGAAAGACGCTACCTACCAAATCTGAAATACTATACACAGAGCTAATTTTATAATAAAAGAAATTGATAAAACTAAAGAAAAAGGAAAAAATAAACTACTAAGAGTAAATTTGATGAAGAAAGCCCACCTAGGGAAAGAGGAAAAATGTGGGAAGAATCCACTCTTTCATCAAATTTACTCTTAGTAGTTTATATTTTCCTTTTTCTTTAATTTTATCAATTTCCTTTATTATAAAATTATTTAGCCATTGAGCCACCTCATTTTTAAACATACTCAGAGCTAAGCAACATTTGCCTTATTAATGACCACAGGTGGGGCATGGAAAATAGTTTCAAAGTAAACCCGAATAAAATATAATTATGGACTCTCCTTTTTCAGTATAAGGGATCAATATATGCAATATTGATTTAAAGTCATTTGGAAGCTTGATCAGAGGTGCGAACTAAGGTGTATAAAGTTACATTTCATATTAAAATAAACTAAGAGTCTTTTATATGAATACTATCACTTTGTCAAAGCTGGATTGTTTTTTGATTAGGCCATAAAGCAAAGCATAAATTGAGTTACATCATTTCTGAGGGGCATATTGGGTTTATAATCGTAGAAACTGAAGAAAGAAAATATAAGTGGCATTGAAATAATGAAGTGCTTGTGTTTTTACTTTATCAGTACCTCCATCTTCCTTGGTGTCAGTTGTATTCTCTTACATACCTTATTTTCATGGTATTAGCTACTTTTCAAACATTATATTCCTATACTATCATATTCCTGCTTCCTTTACTATTGCCTTTTTTCTCCCTGTGACAGCTAGCATGCTTCTCAAAAACTTTATTACTGTGTCCTCCACCATTTATAATTAGTGGCATATGGGCCAGTGTCATGTCATAGGCAGATTTAGCAAATCAAAAGTGTGGCGCCATAACAAACTAAACTCAAATGGAATGGGCTGGGCTAGTTTTGCACATCAAAGTGGCATGTTATAACCAGGGCCCGGATTTTGATGAATTGTCATCAGAGACAATGCTCATTTGTACATAAACTCTGTTTATGAGTCCCTGGTTGTAGAAATGTATATTTTTTGGTCTTTTTTTAAGATTTCCGGGTCAGTTTTCTTACTTTTTTTTGTTTAATAATTCATTTTTAAGCATTTTTTGGAAAGAAAAATTAAAATTGTTTGAAAATGACTTTTTAAAAGGTTATATATATGAATTATCGGTGCTTTGATAAAACATGAATATTGCAAATATCAGATATTTTACCCGACTAAAATAATGAATGAGTTCAAATGAACTCTGTGCCCCTTTACCTGTGTGCTTATAAACTCCACATATCTGATGAGACTTCCCTACACCTCAGTTGGATAGGGTTCCAGGGGGAGGGGAGAGAAATTTTTAGAGTTCAAATGAACTTTGTACCGTCTTTACATTCCTGGTGAGTAACTCACTATACCATGCCTGGAAAGGGCTGCAGGGGGATGGGGAGCTATCACTTTTAAAACAGGTATTTATGTTCCAATGTTAAGTAGAGCACATGATTTTAGCTGTCAAAAGATTTTAAATGCATAGTTTTCAATTATAAAGTGCACATTATATTTATTCATTTGCAATCTTCTTATGTGTATTTAGAATGCTTTAACCCAAACCATCTAAAACGAGCCATTTGAGGTAAATTATAACTGAACTCGGAAAGGATAATTTTTCTACAGAGAGTGAAAGACTTTTCTGTAAAATATGTGAAGTGAAAGTGGCTGGCATCAGATAAAAGATGTAACCATTCAACAGCACATCAGTTGCAACAAACATGTCTGTGGTAACCAGAGTATTGATAAAAACTAAAAAGAAAACCTCTCAGTTATTACTTGCACAAAATGCATTCACAATGTTGTGCCTCACTGTTCAGTCGGCCCTTGTATCTTTCCTCCGCACTTGCACAGGCCACACAATCCACCCCCTCTACTGCCTGTACCACTCCACAGTCCATGTTCTCTAAGCCATCGATGACCAGTTCTCCACTGTAGTCAGCACCCATGAGAACTCCTCTTTCTATTGGCTCGCTTGGTGGCCACTATTGCTCACGTTTTCCCGCGCCAATGGGAAACTCCCTTTTCTCCCATTGGACAAGGTAAGGCAGCAGTGGAGGGTATTTAAAATGGTGGTTCCTCGGTCCTCCACCAATATTAATATGTTTTTCTTTGTTTCAGTAACTTTACGAAATGCGACAATGCATTTATCTTAGAATCCGAAACCACACAGTGTGACTAATTGGTTGATACATGTTGGAATTTGTTCTTGTGTTCCCCTTCAGGGAGCATCAGAGCATGCTAATATGCGAGTGTGACTGCAGAGGCCAGTCGGAGAGTGGCTACCCAAACTGGGTGTCCCACCTGTTTGAAAGAGCTATTAAATTGTCTTATGTTATGAATGAGCAATATTGTTTTAACCCTCTCTCTCCTCCCACCATCACCCTACCTTCCACTGCGACTCACGTTGCTTAGACAATCACCCTACCTCCCACCGCAGCTCATGCTGCCGGGACCAGTACCCTACTGCCCCACCTCGGGATCTCCTCATGTTCCAACGTGACTTACGTTGTCGGGACATCCTACCCCTACCCACACATGTCTGATTACAACGTCGCTGTCATCGTGACATCAACCCGTTACCCCCGAAGCCGCAGTGAGGGATAACAACAAATCATGAAAAATCTTCATTATTTTATAATCATTTGTGTGACGTTCTGGTATCTGCAAACATTCCTCTGTGGAAACTGAGCAATGTTAAACTAAAAGGTTTCCGGGGACTGTATTTGGGTCATTCTATTCCAGACGAGTCAACACGGAGTAAAGACTGGAAATTAACAGACCATGAGAGATATTTTTTCTTTCGTGTATAATGTAAATCCTAACTCTTGTAATAAATATATCATATTATGGAATTTCAATCAAACTTTTTAGGTCATTTTCTGCAAATTTAAAGTCATTAGTTAGAGTGTTTAGCATAATTTTATAGGTAATTTTTTGGCAATTTTAACTTCATAAAAGTCCGAGCCCTGATTATAACACATTGAACTAGGGGTGTGCAAAGTCCACATTTTAAACTCGAGTTGAATATATGAAATATTCTCGAAGTTCAAATATTTTCTTTTAATTTTATGCTTGAAAAAATATATTTTGGTTATTTATATTACTTTATGCACCAAAATTACTTGGAAAACGTTTTATTGGACAAATGTTTGTAATATTTCGTGTTATCCTGACAAATCAAGTTATTTATTACAACATGAAATTTAATTTCTTTAGATTTTTGCCTTATAAATATTAATTTGTAATGTAGAAAACAGCTCAGAATGGTAGTAAATCAACATAAATGGAGTATTGTAGCTGTCAATATTTTTATTGGTGAAGCTTCGAAGCTGATGTTGGTTTTGAAGTCAAGTCGAAGCTTCGCACACCCCTACATTGAACAGTATTTAAGTCTTTGCACTGCAGGTTTAGTCATTTCAAATGGAGACACCCATTACACTTGATAGTTTCACATGGGTTGATCAAAATGGCATCTAGTAAAGCCACCCAAGTTGTAAATAAAACAACACAAACCTAAAACTATTTCAAACAGTATTTTTAATGAAAAAATATCTTGTTCACCAGACACAATATTGTCAAGCACAACATACGTTTAAAACAATAAAGTATTTTATATATTAATAAAACTTGAATAGGAAAATATGGCAAACACTAATTAGAAGATACTTAAAGGTAGCAAAATATTTTACTATAAAATCGTTTAAATCTATATTTACAAAAGTGGATAGATACTTAATAACTAGAAGATATATATAATATTTCCAGGAAACCATGAAGTAAACTTTGTTTAAATACGTCTGTACCAATATGTGTGTAGGTCAAAGATAATATACAAATAAAGGTTCGCAAAGTCCAAAGATTAATTGCAAAGCGGATGAAATGAAAAACATATGTTATGGATAATGTATAATATCTAATTAAAGATGCCAAATTAATAGTATCTACAAAAAATGCTTTAATAGCTTTACTGTTAAACCGATTCATTCAGTTTGAAGGTTAGAGTAGTTTTTAGCTGCGTTACAGTTATTGTTGAAGCCAGAATGTGTTTTTCCAAGCTTCACACACCTCTATATAAAATATACCTAGTAAAAGTGAAGTTGGCTTGCAAATAGTTAGGACATTCTGTTTCTTGAGAAGAAGAAAATTAAGTAGAAAGCCTTATTTGTTGTAAATATGGTAGCTCAAACCCTACCATTTTCAAAATGTATCCTTAAAGCTTTGAGCACATTGGTCATAACATTATAACAATATAGGATAAACTAGCAAGAACTTGGATTTTGTTATATCTTTATAATAAATATGTAGATTTATTATTATACAAAACATATTTGAAATAACCACGATGGTGTTAAAAGTATCTTGGCCAAACTGATCTACAGCTGTGAGAAAAAGTTAGCGCCGAATTCAATTCGTCTGGAAAAAAATCTTTTTTTTTACGGTATGGCGAATTAATAGAGTTGGACAAGTTCATCCTGATTTTAATTCTATTTAAGTAAACAAAACATACATGCGAACATACTGCATAAGCAGCCTAAAGCCTTTGAAATTAAGTTCTTAGAATAAATATTTTCACATTCTTCTTTGTTGTCATATTGTATATATTTTCACACTTTACATGATGACTGTACTATTTTAAACAGGTCTAAAACATTATAATAGCTAACTTATTTACATAGTATTTTTTCCTATTTAACTTTTAGATGCGTTGCTAGTTTTTGTGTTACAAGATGGTGTCAATAAAACACGCATGCAATATCAGAGAAAATGTATTAATTTTAATTCATTGCAGTTTTGTATATGTATGTGTGTAGATTTTAGTATAATTAAAATGCTATTATATTCATCAAAATGCAACATGGAATTAATACTTTCTGGAAGGAAATAATTACCTTAATTAATATTTCTTTCCCGACAGTATCACAAACTAACCTTTTTGGAGCAATGACTTAAAATAATATTTCCGAAAAGTAAGAGAACTCTTATGTCCATGTCCGTGCTATACAGCCGCCACTACAAAACTTTCGTATTAAGCCCATGGATTTGGTTAGCATTAGAATTCATTCAGATACTAAACAAATTTAAATAAAGTTTTTACTTTTTCAATTAGGCCCATACCTGCTTCGATGACCACATGGACTAAAGTACCTTATGTTAGACTTGACTACCAATGGTTCGAATCTTGATTACGTGTACTGAGGATGCTTTTATCAAAATGTTTTTTCCCTCTTTCTACAAGCAAATGTGGGTACACTTCCTCTATATTCAACTTTCATCATCCCTAACTCATTAACATGTAATCTGAACAGGTAGTGAGACATGATGCTAAAAAAATTAGGCCTATGAAAATAAATTTTCACCAAACTAAAATCAGATTTACAAAATTAGGTCACTGTGTAATCAAAGTTATTACATTATTATTATTGCAAATGAAACAAAATTTTGAAATAAATAAAAGGGCACACAATCGAACAACTTGAAAGAATTTATCAACTCTCTTCCCAATTTTTACGACTAGACGAATCGACTATTTTGAGGGTCAAGGGCTTCTCCTGAAAATTAAACCAATTGCTTCAGACTCTAAATATATTAATATCACTAGCCTTACCCATGTTTTAATCCAATTGATTTCACATCTTTACTCAACATGTAAATACAATCAGTCTCACATCGAGTTTTTCTTATGATAAATTCCAATAAATTCAAGAGATAATTAAAAATGAAAACATTTCCCAAATAAATTTGATGTTGAGGAATGGGTAGTTGCTTTTTTTAATAAAAACAATATAAGATAAGTAAACACACAAAGCTTTTACAAAATTGAACCCACCAAATTATTTTATTAAAAAATCATATTTTAGTAACTTTTTTAACAGTTAAAGATTTACCGTTTTTTAAATTAATATACCAACAACATAAAACACCCATAAGTTAATATGATTTTTAAAACGAAATGAAACCCTTGCAATAGCTTATTTGAAAGTATCAAGATGCTTTTGACAACTGTGAAACTACTTACCTAACCAATAAATTATAGGTACTAAAATATGTTATTATTTTACACCTTGACGAGTAGCCTTGGACTGTGACGGACAATAGTGTGTCATGCCTTGAATATCCGCACAACGCGCACCACATACTGGCGACATATGGGGCACTCACTCAGCTGTTTGCCGCAGTTTGTGCATGTGGCCATATGGCCGCACTCCAGCATTACACACTCCACTGGAGCATCCATGCACACCTTGCAGAGCTCATCCATATCAAGTTTTTCCAACTCTGCGAGACAAACAGAATTTGAACTTAAATTCCACTGTCCCTCATATCACAGAAACATTAAGAAAAAGAATGAATGATCATTGACATGACACAAAGATCAAAAAGAAATATAAACCAATAGCATCACATACCCCATACTGAGTTTAAATCAGTGTTACACCACCAAGGTGGTCAAATCCCTCAACTGAGAAACCTACAATCATTCACATATAGGAGTATGGGAACTGACACATCAATTTATCACCAAATCCAGACAGGCCTCTAACCTTAACTGAGCTCCCCTCCTTCATATCAGTATGCTTACTAAACATACCTCACTCAGAAGATTCCTTTGACATCTTTCTAGATAATCTCAACAATTGCAGCCTCTTAAACTTCACCCACAATAAATTACATCATAGTCTTACCTTCCTTAATGTGAATCTGTTCCTTAAAAAAAACAAATTCGCACCACTGTACATATAACACCCACCAATCACCAACAATACCTCCACTACCATAGCAGCCATCCTTCATACACAAAAAAGGCTCTACTATTCAGTCTTGCCACTCGAGCCAAACAGATATGTTCAGAACCCGGTGATTTTTCCCACATTTATCCACTTTCTTCATCAAATTTACTCTTATTAATTTATTGTTCCTTTTTCTTCAGTCTTATCAATTACCTTTATTATAAAATAAAAAGAATAATAAAATTTTAAAATAGTTTTTTTTAAATATTTAATACATTTTATAATCAATATTATTAACAAAAATTACAATTTATAAATAAAAATGTTCATGCTCCATTCACCTTAAAAGGGGCAGCAATTACCTCTATGTCCGGTAGCAGCAGTGTAACAAGTTAACTCTGGTTGTGTGTTTCTCTTTAAGTTGTAAAAGCTGTACTGTTTCTATCCCCAATTCCTGTCTGTACCTTCTTCCACATAATGTTTAACAATAAATAGGCCCAATCGCAAAATTATAATAGAATGCAAAGAATAAAATAAGTAAGATAATCTAAAAGTTATTTTGAGTAAAAAGGCACAAAGAGGAAAAAAAAGAAAAAATGTGGGTAAAATCCAATGTGCAAAGATGGCGTCTTCCTTTCTTACATAGTATAAAAAGTCTTGGACCCATATAAAGATTTTATATTTCAGAATTGTTGCCTTTGTTGACTTGAAGAGGTAAGGAAACATAAGAATAACATTTGGAACAAACATTTCCATTAATATTAGAATATGCATAGGTGCAATTACTAATGTGTATTTTTTTTAAAGATGGGATGCAAAACCTGTGGTATTCAAAGATTCGAAATTCATAAAAACCTCAAAAAAATCATCTCATTTATGAAGAGCTTGACTTATTTGTATCAATATAATTAAATAACTTAAAAAGTGTTCCCTATATTGTTTATGATGTAATAGACATGACAAACAAAATATCATTTGTCAGTAGCTCAAAGTCTTAAACAACATTTTTTAATATTGTCGCTTCAACTAAAATCGTGCATTTTTAAAGATATGAAATTCAGATTCGAGAAATATAAGACACAATGCATCCTTAGTATTATTTTTAATATCATTCTGTGGTTTGTAATTTTTTTTCTGGAAGTGTTACCACAAATAGTTTGTAATTTAATTTTAATTTGTAAAACAAGTTGTGTTTTATTCAGCGTCTCTAGTTAAAAACAAGCTTGCCTAACCACCAGAACTTACTAGAGCAGGTGACATAAAAGGGATTTGGAGATCACATAGTTGTTTTAAATTTGATTGAATAGGCAATTATTAGGAAATGTTATTTACTTGAATTATAATTGGAAGAAGGTACAAGAAAGGTGAATAGAAACATATAAAAGAGACAAACACAATATGGCTTCTACAATGAAAAAGAACACAATTAACACTTTAGAGTTCTACCACTGGACAAATAAGTAATACCTCTTGAAGAAAATCTATCATTACCGTCCAATCCCCCGACCTAGGTTTCATTCTATCAGAACTCATCTGGGAAGAGTTTGAAACGCACAATGCAACTTCCTTAAAGAGGAAACCAAAAAACACCTTCTTTCACAATTACTTCATAAAGTGAAAAGAGGATTTCCTTATAAGAGTTGTTTACTTGAGATATAGAAAACATTGATCATATATAAAAATAATACGAATTTTAGATATTTCATAGTTTAATTACTCCAAACCCTTAAAAAAATTGATGACCCTAACCTTTCCTTGCTTCCATATTCTCATTCCAGAGACGAGTAGCTCTCTCAATCAGCTCTGGTTTTTCACAGCAACCACGAAAATCTACACGATTCTTCACAAGTAGTTCTTTCAATTGTTTGCTAGACAGATTTTCAAGCTCTGATGGGGCAGAAATGTCTGCCAAGCACATGACGGTAGGGATCTGAAACAAACAAAGATTACTAGAGGTCTGGGAGCTTGAGTTTTTTCATTTGAGTCAAACTTGAGTCGAGTATTTCTAAAAGCTACCGAGTTCGAGTATAAGCCTATTCATAATTTAAAAATATTAAACAGTAGATTAAAACACATGTTCTTGAATAATGAGTGACACTCATATTTATAAATAGTAAATACTTTTGAAAAAAAAAAGTTAGATAATGGAAATATCAGTTTTTAAATTACTAATAAAATTTAAAAAACAAGAACACCACTCAAATAAAAATCTAATAAAAAATAAATAATTAAAATGGTTTCAAAACTCATGTCTTTAAGGACATGAAATGCCAGGCCTCCACCGTATTTCAGATTCCAGGTTAAACTGTAGGTCCTCCATTTCATCTCACAATCACCCTACCATTACACAATGGTGTAAGTGCATATAACCCGAACGGGTAGTAAGACGCGGTGCTAATAATAATAATAATTTAAGGACATTAAAACTACACTAACAATTATAAAATAAAGTTAATAAAATGAATAATTGCATGATGGCCTGGAAATGTATAACAAGACCGTGTAGAAACATTGCACAGTGATGTAAAGTAAGTGATAGTTAGGTCAGGCCTGGATAGGAACGAACACACTCTTCTCTTCATGTCTTCTTAAACTGTTACGCTTACCACGTATTTAAAATTTCCACAGTAGCATATTGTTTTGAATTTTCAGAAATATTAGTTTTTCAATCATGTATTTTCATATGAAAAATAAATACTTCCAAAGATTTAAAACAATATTATGCAACTGTGGAAGTTTGAAGAAGTGGGAAGTGTAAGAAGAAATAGAGAAGTGTATTTGTTTATATCTAGGCCTAACCTAACTATCCTTTCAGGTTGGCTTCCTTCACTATCACTTTACATTATTGTAGAGTGTTTCTACACTGTCTTGATTACAAGTTAATACAATTGACGTTTTAAATAATAAGCTAATATTTCCCCAAAATATGTTTCAGTAACCTGATTTACTGAATAAGAAAACGTAAGAATCATAAACAGTTAGAAATTTGAAGTGTTTCACATTTTGTTTATTATTCCTTAATGTAATCATTCTTGATCACATCTTCTGTTCCATTTCCATTACTCTATACGTGTTCGTACGTACTCATTGTACGGGTTCTCAATAGACATTAATTTTTTTGAGAAATTTACTTCAATTTAATTTTTAATGCTTTTAATATTTCAAGTAAACAATATGAAATAGTAAGTGCTTTTTAGATATAAATGTGGTAAGTTTGGTAAAATATGTGTAGCAATAAATAAGAGCAACATTGATTTTAAACAGGTTAACCAACATAATTCTATAACTAAATAGTAACTAAATTAGAGCTAGTTTTGTAGCTAAACATATTAATTAATACGAGTTTTCGGTGACCTGGCGGTCTAGGGGTAAGGTGTCAGACTTCTATGCTGGCGGCCGGGGTTCAATCCTCCATCCCGGCAAAGATTTATCTGATTACCACACCCTTCCTTCACCTCTGACAAGACATCTTGTGAATGTGAGGAATGCCAGGCCTCCACCGTGGTTCGGATTCCACGTTAAACTGTAGGTCCTTCATTTCATCTCACAAACACCTTACCATTACACATTAGCGTAAGTGCGTATAGCCCGAACGGGTAGTAAGACGCGGTGCTAATAATAATAATACGAGTTTTAAATATCTTCAGTTTGAAAACATTTGCTAGAGTATATTTTTGATATTACATTTCTAATTCAACATAAATTATTATTTTAGAAAGGGACCAGGTAAAAGTATTAAAAAAGAATCATTCAATTATTTAGTAATCTTCTTAGCTATTTTAATTTTCATTGCTTTGTCATGGCAATACAAGTAAACAACTTCAATCAAGTATAACTCAAAATGAACGACAATATTGACTAAATTTACTGGTCAAAAGTGGTTTTAGAGCTTTATTACATTATTAATGTGAAAATTGAAACTAATTTTTAACAATTTGTTAAGTGGTATAGAACACTAGGCTAAATCATGGTTTAAATTAGGAGGGATAGATAGCCAGCACACTTACCTAGCTGATACTGGGGTAGAAATTGTTTAGATATAACACTAACTCTATACCACATAACCTCAATTTATATATTATTTTCCTCCTTTCCCTCTTGCCATTATTTGGCTTTCTCCCTTCATTCCTTTTTTTGTTATTTTCAACACTATTATAACCTTCCTGTCTGCTATTCTGTCTCTTGTGTGTACAATGTCTAATATATTTTTACTTCATCAAATCAAATCCATCAAACAACATGCATTCAAGTCAGCCACCATTCTTTGCCATATATACCTTCTAGAAGGCTGCCTACTTCTAGGCCTAACACCAAAGGGCCTAGAACTCAAACCTCCTTTGACAGGAATGCCAAGGTGTATGATAATTTCTAGAACCATTCAATACCAATCTAGCCATCTAACCTCAAATGTCCTACTGCTGTACAAATGTAAACTAATACACCACCATACACAATTGCTTAATCATATTAAAGTCACTCTTATGGCCTATCCAGACAAACTAGTGGCTATAAGCAACACACTAGCAGCAGCCAACTCATTGTTGAAGAAATTAACACAAAATAAATTAATAAAGCTCTCCAAATTGTGTGTGTCTAGATTTAAAGAACAAGGGTTTATCCAACAGCAAGACAAAACAATATCATCTAGGCCTAATCAACAGATCAAAGTCCCTTTTAATGGTGGAAAAACCCAGCCTGGACTTCATATTGAAAATTCCCACTCCCATAGATACCATGCCGACTTTACCCTGCAAATTTAGACCCGCTAAACAACCAACAAAAAAGAAGATACCAACCAACACAGTTCTCAACTTATCTCAATACAAGCTATCCGAACATGAAGACAACATCCTGTCAAAAGGCCTTACACCCAAAACTTTGACCACTTCGGCCTTGTGGCAGATACTCTTACATTTGCAAGAAACCTCCATATCAAATATTACTTTTCTCAGCACCCCTACAGTACGGATCATTCCAAATCCATAAACCCTGCCATCAAAAATGTTGAGCCACCATCTAGCTGGGACGACCGTCGTCGTGGACCGCCAGGACTACATCACTGAAGCTGAGAGGCAACTATCTGACACTCAAACTTACACCCCGTTAAATCAGGACCCTACCGATAATTATAAAAAACAACTACAACTGATTATCCAACAAGAATCGCAATATCAAGATCTCAATGAAAAGACTGTACAAAACTTAAACCCCCAGAAACCTGCCACACCACAATTTTACCTACTTCCGAAGATCCATAAGGGAACATTCCCTCCTCCAGGCCGACCGATCGTATCAGGATGGGGCTCACCCACAGAATGCATATCAGCACTTGTGGACTCACACATTCAGCCTCTGGTCAAGAATCTACCATCTTACATCAAAGACACAAATCATTTTCTAGAGCGACTTCACACACTGGCCAATCCTCTTCCACAGCATGCCATCTTGGTCTCGATTGATGTTACATCATTCTACACCAATATCCCCCATATCCACGGACTTGCAGATATAGAGGAATATTTAAACACACATCCTGCTAGCACCAGACCCACTACCGCATTCCTGATAAAACTAGCAAGTTTAATTTTGGAGAAAAATTACTTCAGATTTCTGAACAAAATCTACCTACAAATTAAAGGTACTGCCATGGGAACATGCATGTCCCCCTCGTATGCAAACTTGTATATGGGGACACTAGAACGTATGTTCCTAGGCAGACAGCCGCTACAGCCCCTTTGTTGGTTTAGATACATCGATGACATCTTTATGATTTGGACCAGCACCACTCAGCAACTCGAGTCCTTCCTGGCAGACCTCAACAAAT
Source organism: Timema californicum (assembly GCA_902141385.1). NCBI lineage: Eukaryota > Metazoa > Arthropoda > Insecta > Phasmatodea > Timematidae > Timema > Timema californicum. The sequence continues at coordinate 128,244 of CABFOW010001477.1, forward strand.
TTTCACCGCTAAGATTTACCTTGAAAACATCCACATCCAGCATTACTTTTTTGGATGTAAACATCACACTCCATCAGGGACACCTTAAAACAACTGTGCACACCAAGGAAACCAACCATCAACAATACCTTCACTATGACAGCTGCCACCCTATGAGCACAAAGAGATCACTCCCACATAGCCTAGCCATTAGAGCCAAAAGAATTTTCTCTGACCACAATGACCTTTTACAATACAATAAAAAACTGCAACATGCTTTTATGAACAGAGGCTACCCCAAATCACTGGTGTGTAGTCAAATAGACAGAGCTCAAAATAGCGGGCCCACAACATCAACAGGAACAAACAACATCATCCCTCTGGTCACTACATACCACCCTGGACTCCACAAACTCAACAATCTCTTGAAAACAGGTTTCCCCATACTGCAATCCTCCACCACTACACAACTTGTCTTCAAGGAACCTCCAAAAGTAACCTATAAACAACCAGCCAATCTACGCAACTTACTTGTAAAACCCAAACTGCCGGACCCCACTATTCAACCCGAACCCAAACAAATATCAGGTTCCTTTCCCTGCAACCGCACCCCCTGCAAAACCTGCACAATACATAAACCAACAAATTCATTCTCCAGCAACATAACTAAAATAAATTATCCTATAAAAGGCCACCATACTTGTGATTCTGAAAACCTCATCTACCAACTGGAATGCAACCAGTGTCAAGCACAGTACATTGGTCTCACAACAGAAACACTAAGAAAGAGAATGAATGGTCATCGACATGACACAAAAATGAAAAATAAAGAGAAGCCTGTAGCAGCACATGCCGAAACCCATAATTGTGACTTTAATAACTGTTACACAACCAAGGTGGTCAAATCCCTGAACAAAGCAATATGCAACCCTTCACAATTAAGGATATGGGAACTGGCCCATCAATATATCATCAAATCCAGACAAGCCCCCAACCTCAACCTTAGATAATTCCTCTCCTTCCTACCAGCACACTTATTATTAGATTCAATATAACATTATTCATAGTGCTGCTATCTATACAGTGATGTCATAACTGAAAAACAGTCAGCTGTGGACAGTCAACCTTACAGTTCAACCAAAAGCATCAGTCTACTCTCCTGACCTGATGAAGCTGTCTGTGACAGTGAAAGCTTGTCCTTAACAATGTGTTTATGTGTTTTTTAGTGTTATATCTAAACAATTTCTACTCCAGTATCACCTAGGTAAGTGTGCTGGCTATCCCTCCTAATTTAAACCATAACAATTTGTTAAGTAACCAAATGATTTATAAGTGAAAGTGCTGATATTATCTCAATTAAATAGACTATGCTTACTATTGCATTTTAAAAATTGATTATTAAATACATCAAGTAGAAGCTCGAAAATGACAAACTTTCAATCTCGAGCTCGAGCTTAAGTGACAAGCTCGAGTTCGAAAAACAACTACTCGCAGAGTCCTAAAGATTACATTGAAACATAAACAATGTTTGGGGATTGTAAATTTGTATAATATTTCGGCAAGATTTGGTCTACAGACGGTACATGAGATAGTAAAGGAAACAAGAGAGAGATAGTATGGATATGTAATGAGGATTTTGGAGTATATGAGATAGTCGAGTAATCAAGACTGAAATGGTATGGACATGTAATGAAAAGTGAAATGGAAAGAGTTTCAAGGAAAATGATGGAGGTGAAGTTTGGACGAAAAAGAAGGAAGAGCAGATAACAGCAAATGTGAGAGTGAGTGGAGAATAATGGACAAGAGTAAGGGAAGAAGAATGGTGCAAGGATAGATGATGGAGGCATTTTACTACACTGAAACAGCTAGAAACAGTAATGATGATATTTTCATATAATTTTAAAGTTTTTGTAATTTGAACCATATGTAGTATTTTTTGTTGATGAAGCCAAATCGATTAGTTTTCATTTTGATGATAAAGTGATTTGTGTGTACAATTGATGCTTTGTTAATCAGTTCGCTCTTGCACCAGCAATCCCTGAAATTTGTGAATGCTGCACTAAGCACTTAAACAAGATTGCTTTGAACCCGAAATTCATCACGTGTTTATTATATCAAAATATAAAATATCAAGTGCTTGCGTGTCTTGCGTAAAACAAGCAAAAACTCTATACAGCTGAATTAATTAGTGAACAGACAAAATTTTCAACAACTCGACTAATATTTACACTTTATTAATAATTAATATATATAAAGATGAATCCTATATTTCCCAAACATGAATCTTAAATTTTCTTTAAAATCTCGAATCATCAAATATTTTAGAAATGTACAATTTAAGAAAGTTAAAATATTTAAAATTGAATTTAGAAAAAGTTGTTTATGGCTCAGTGCAATTGACAAAATGATAATTTGTTTGTCATGTCTATTACATCATAAACAATAAAGAAAACACTTTCTCCTAGTCAATTCAATGTATTAATATAATTTTGTCTTTTTTTTTTTGTGATTTGGTTACTCTCCCAAACACACAAGTCTGTATGATTCCTTTTAAGAATCATTTAAAATTGTCATTTGAAGTTAATTTCGTCAATTGTATTTGAGATTCTCTGAGTTTTTACGAATCTCAAATGCCATAGTCCAGAGGATTTAAGCATTCCATCTTTAAAGAAATGTAATTCATACACTTTGTAGTTAAATCTCAAATAATATTAAAATAATTATCCCTCTATGAAAGTCACCCTTTTTTTTAATGTGACCAAAAGTAGTTCACCAAGTGAAAGAGTGTGTTTGGTTTTAATATTAAATCATTTCGCTTCTGATCCTGGATGGCCTGTATCCTATCCATGTGCTCTTAATCATCTTGGATTTTGTCAAGTTTTGGTTCAAGCAAGGCTGTGGAGTCGGGGAAAATGTTATTGAATTGGGCTTCAAAATAAAAACTTAGAATATTATGACAATATATTGTAATTATATAATTTTAATTGTATCCTTGTTTGTTTCTTTAGGAACACTATTTATAAAGTGGATTGACTAATTTATCCAAACAACATGGTACCGTGTCTGTATACTGAACTAAGGGTACCGAGTTTGATTCCCAGTATGGCCGAAAATTTATCATTGATGAAAATATGGGTTTACCCATACACAGTATTGAATTAATGGCCGGGGTACTGGATGTTGTGCCCGTCCTAGTCTTAAGTTATATTATAAGGCACATGAAGCTAAGACAGGTTGGCAGTAGAAAATATATGACTCGAATAAAAAAGTGACCTAGGCCACAGGCTGGAAACAATAATGGATGTAAAGTAAAAGCTTGACTAATTTATTCAAATTTAAATTCACAATGTCAAAGAAGTTTCCCATGAAGTAATATCTATGCAAGAATGTTACTGCAGTAGATTTTGTATTAGTAATTAATATACCTTTGTCATTTCTGAAGGAGTTGGAGTCTGACAGTATAAAAATAGAGGAGTCTGAGCAAAAGGCTTGGTGTGCCGACGCCGTAGTCCTGGTTTTAAGTTATCTATGCTTATGACACTAATGGTCATGTTTTTATTGAAATAATGATATCAGTAGGGGGCCTAATACTGAAAGAAATCCCCTGGAAGTGTAAGGAAGTATTGTGCAGGGCGTACTTTGTACCTATTGTCACATATGCAGCAAAACATGGACAATGGATGTAAGCGAGACTAGGAAAGTGGAGGTCATGGGAATTAAGTTTGTGAGCAGCACGTTGGCTGTCACGAGGAGAAACAAGATTAAGTATGTAGTTATCCAGGAAAGAATAGGGAGTGCATGAGATAATAGAGGAAACAAGACTGAGATAGTATGGGCTTGTAATGAGGACGGAAAAAGAGGCATTTTACTAAACTGACCTGGCCACAGGCTGGAAACAGTTTATGATGATGAGGAGGAGTAATACTAATACTACTCAGTATATATTTATATATATATATATTTAGCACCGCGTCTTACTACCCGTTCGGGTTATACGCTTTAAGTACTAATTACTCTAATGGATTGGGATTTGGGAAGGTTGAATTAGAGGAAGTGAACCCGCATTTGCGTGGAGGGAGAGTGGAAAACCATTTAGGAAAAACCNTTTTTTTTTAATTAATCTAATAGAATATTAAGAAATAAGTTCTAATTGAATATTGATTGATAATCCTCTTGATTAAATCAAATTGGAAGTGTCACTGATAAACTGAGAATGTATTATATTGTTTACTAAAATAAAAATCTTTCTTAGTTTGTCATAATGTTTTACTTGCTGTGGAATACATTTCAAATTATTACTGACCTGAATTGACAAATCTTTGTCCCTCGAGCATTCGGAAAGATCGGACACTATCAGATCCTCATCACTAATAGGCAGTGAATCCACAGTGTTATTTTCAACCAATTCCTCCACTTCAGTGACCGTGGGTTCCACTCCTTGGTCTGAGAGGGTACCATCTCCAGAAGTCTCTGACATTTCCGTGATCTCTAAGTCAACTCCCGCTCCGAGGAGCACGTTCCCATCCACCACAATAAAACCGTCCACCTCGGAGTCAGTGGGTGAAGACACGTCATACTCTGCTTCTGATTCAGACCCAACGTATGGGGGGGCTGAGGGAAGAGGGTTACTCGAAGGAGAAGGTTGTGTGGGGGTGCTCTGAGAGACAGGGGGGGAGGTGGTACTCGTGGGTTGAGCCCTGCCTGGGAACGTGGGCTCACTGTAAGGATTGGTCTCCCTCCTGTTTGAAGACACCGCCACGTGGCGCATTAAGAGATTCACCAAGTCATCTTTCTCTACAAACAAACCAAAAAATTATAAATTTAAAAATCAATTTTGTTTATCAAGTGCCAAGGATACAAATAAAATGTTTGTAAGTTTAAATGGTTGCCAGTGAATATATTGCACTTGGTATACTTACAGTAGAAAAAGAATGAAAGTAAAAATATTAGCCTACATACAGTTTGCAAGAACGTTGATAAATAATTCAACCTTGTTCTGTTGGTGAGATTAAGCTGTTATGCGTTAAGTGGCTTGAATCCCAGCAGGTGTTATATTAAAGCAGTTATAAAAATAATTCAAAACTATAGTAATATTTTGATTAGAAAAAATACAACATATCTATTGCAGCCAGTATTGATAATATCCATCAAGAGTAACAGCTGCAGATCTCATGACTTGATGTATGAATACATGAAAGTAGATCTAGTAACTTTTCTAGTATTCAGATTTAAGGTGCTTTCTATAAAAATAGGACTATGAATACATGTATGGTTTCAGGTGCTAATGTTTAACAAAAGAGTAATTATAGTCACTTATATGAGTTCAAACAAAGTACGAAGCGACTAATGAAGATAGCAAACTCCCTGACTGACCGACACATCCTCTCGTGGAGACATGTTGTGAGGTAAGGTACTGTTGCAGGTCCTTGACACGGAGCTGCTGCAGCTCAGATCTGATCAGCGGTCGTGCCGTCAGCACCTTGCAGCGGCTACATTTGAGCTTTTTGTCAGAGAACCGTGCCATGAGAGACGTGGTGGAACCGTTGTTATCAGTGTGACCCAAACAGTCACGGCAGTAGTATTGCTGGCACACACCACATTGTTTCTGGACAGATGTGACGTTGCAATGAGATGTCGAGACAATGACAATTAATTTTACAAACAGGATTCTAAGGGCTTTGCCTATATTTGGTGCCAAATTATCAAATCACAATCTCTAGTTGGGTAGCGATGTGGTTTCATCTTAGATAAAAAGGTTTTTTAGTTTTCAGGGTTGCCCCTAATTTTTAACATTGAAATTCCCTGACATTTCCAGGTTTTCCAAACAAAAATTTTATAGTTCCAACAACTCAATATAATGTGGTAGGAATGAGAAAGCTAGTTTAGAATAGATGCACACACATTAGCATGGAGAGAAGATGGTTAAACCAACCTGAGTGTATCTAACCGAGATTTAAACCTCAACCTTCCCGTCATTACATGCAACGCAAGTAGTTTATGCCCCAACTTCATATTAATGGTAACCACATTTATTAAAGATAAAAAACTTTAGGGCCTGTGCTTATCATAAATAAATACATTTATTTTTTACTTGTTTATTTGAAGCTTGTTTATGGGGTATGGATGCACTGTTTTTGATACATTTAGGCCCTTCACAAAACATTTTATTTCTAGTTGTAAATAATGGGTGGTTGAGAGGCAATGCTTTGGACTTCAAAACAAATACCGTAGCGTACACATCCAATGTTAAAATTGAGAAACACAAAAAGAAATCTGTATTTGAGTATGTGCAAGTGATTACTAAACTGAAAAAGCAAATTTGCAATGCTTTTGATGTGTTAAATAAAACATTTTGCTCTAACGACATAACTTTCTTTTTAAATTAAGTTACAAATGATATAGAAAATAATAAAATGCCGTTTTGTCACTATTTTGAAATTAAAAACACAAAAGATAAAATACCTGCATGCGTATTACGTGTCAAATTTAAGGCTGTGCAGATGCTTTATTACAACTATAACAGTGACCACGGAGCATATGCAGATGTTTATACATGTACAGAGGTTTGTGTATTATGTAATGTCACAATAAATTGCAATAGTCTTCACTGTGAAGTTCATGTATTATGATCACAATTTTAATTAACTAATCAATTAATTAATATGCAGAAAAACATTTCTAAAAATAGGTTGTTAGCAAAATAGTTAAAACACGTTCAAAAATTTGATATATTTTAAAATTCCCTTACATTTGACTTATTTTTCGAGGTCAAACCAAATTCCCTGATATTGCCCTGTTTTCTCGGTTTTCCAGATGGGTGGCAGCCCTGAGTTTTGTATATGCTATTCAGCCCACCACTTACACTAAATTTATGACACAAGATAAATAATGTGAGCTATAAGAAAATGTATTGGCATTCACAAGCTCCACATTGGTGGTTGAATGATCTAAGGTTTGCATGTCAAACCCATGGCCATAAATTGTTCTATAAGACCTGCCAGTTCAAACTGAAGGAATATACAACAAATTTGTATTTTGGAGTCGATTTAAATGTTTGTTAATTTCCATGAAATTTCCAGAATCGCAAGCCTAATGTAACTTGTGTAGTGTATAAATATTTGTTTGAAAAAACCACACATTAATTAATGTTTTAAAACTTATTATATTTGGGGATTAGGTTCTATAAACTTCATGTATGGCCCCCAAAGAACTTATGTGGCCCTCAGCCAGGGGAAAAGTTTGTCATCTCTGATCTAAGGCATCACATGTTCAATAAACTGTATTACCATCAACGAGATAATTGGGTTCTGAATCCCTACCGGCAGTAGACCTTGTTGAGGGTGGTTTTTCACTCTCCAAATTCTACCTTCCTCATCAGTGTAATTAGTACATTTGTATATACAGCCCTAAAAGGTATGACCTAAAAGACCAAGTGTGCCCTCCGTTTCTGAATCTATATGAACTATTTTAACACAAGTGCTTGGGAATCTATAATTATAATGCAGGGTGTCTACTGAGCTGGAGAAACCATACTTAGTGACTTTTTTGACCAAAAAACTCCTTCAGTAAACGGGTGAACAATATATAATGCATATATAAGCATAATGCACTCACACGCAACATTAAAACTAACTAGATGGTGAGCACTAACTTTGTCCTTGGTATTATGTTAAAAACAATCAGACAACTTGTGGCTAGTTTATGGCATCATGGGTAGTGGGTGACTCGACATTTGACGTGTTCGCGTTGTTACAAAACATGGGAAATTCAAACAAAAATATTTTCATGACTTTATGACCAAAATATTGAAAATTCCTTTCAGGGACTTTCATAACTTTTATTTTTTTGCAATTAGTAACTTTTTCAAGACTTTTGTGACCCAGTAGACACCCTGTAATGTTATAATGGCATGGATAAACCTAGAAACTTAGTCCAACATACCTTTCTTTTGAATACCGTGAACTTGACAGAACATTCCTCACACCCCATGGTGGAACTGCGTTGTTCCGAGTTGACTGAATTACTCCTGCAGAACACCCCCGCCATAAATTCCTGAAAAGCCCTCAGACTGTTAAACGTACTTAGTTTAATGTAACTCTGCAGTATGATATCATGAGAAAATAAACTGCTAAGGGTATAGCAAAATGAATTTAATTAGTTCAAATTCTAACCTGGAGACTGTTTCTTATTTAGTATTATGTGTAGAAAGCATATGAAGTACTATACAGGTAACTTATAGCCTTATCTGAAAGCTTTAATATCATCATTTTTGTTGCTGTTTATTATTGTTATTGTTATTGTTGCTGTTTGTTATTGTTATTGTTATTATTGTTATTGTTATTATTGTTGTTATTGTTATTGTTGTTATTATTGTTATTGTTGTTGTTATTGTTATTGTTATTATTATTATTATTATTATTATTGAGTCTTACTACACGTTCAGGTTAAACACACTTATGCTAATGTGTAATGGTAGGGTGACTGTAAGTTGAAATGGAGGATCTACAGTTTAACGTGGAATCTGAACCACGGTGGAGGTCTTGCATTCCACACATTCACAAGTTGGGATTAATACACTTCTTGTCAGAGGTGAAGGAAGGGCTTGGCAATCAGATAAATATGTGCCGGGACCGAGGATTAAATCCCGGACCCCTAGCACAGAGGTCTGACACCTTACCCCTAGATCACCAGGTTACTGAAAGCTCTATAAAAGTTACTAGATGATCTATAGTTCACATATGTACTAATCATGCATCAAGTCATGTGATATAACATTTTTTGTTGCAAAAAAGTTTGTATTTATAAAAGGCCCTTCTCATGAAAATTGGACTGTTAGTGATAAATATGTTTAAGTAACCTAATCCCTGAAAATTATATTGAACTAAGAGACTGAAAAGGCAACTAGCCTTAAATGGCCTTGAAAGCCTAAGGATAAAATTTTTCAAGAAACACAAGCTGAAATGTACATTTTCTTTTTTCTACAGTATTTCCTAACCATACTGAACAAATAATAATCTTTAAAATATCTTAGAAAAATTACTTTATTGGTAATTAATGATATTTAATGACATCTACTCTTGTTTTTTGTTTCCATATCAAATTATGGACAAACTTACCTCACAAATTTCAGTGGCATACTGATGTGTGCAATCCCATTTATCACAACTGAATTGATTAGTTTGATTGAACCCACATGCTGAGGGGATTTAGAAGCTTCTAGAAGGAATTCTGAATGTCTAAATATTGATGCAAAGACCTGTTGCTATTATATTTAGCCTACTTCTGTAAACATCCTTTTTTTAAATATTTAAGTTAAAATAGATAAAATTGCCGAATTTACCATAAATGGGTCTTATTCCTGTTTATTTTTAATAATTAAGCTAGCCCTATAGAATATATTTTAAATTACAAAAAAGTTATATTTTCCTCCCTTAGTTACTTTGTTATTAATATTTTATAGGCCCATAAAAAGTTGTATTGCACTGTATCATAGTTTATTTTATCCATGAATATAGAACATCCTTGGTCCCAGCACAGATTTATTTGATTGCCAAACTCTTCCTTCGCCTCTGACAAGACGTGTATCAATCACAACTATTTCATCTCACAATCACCCTACCATTACACATTAGTGTGTCGTATAACCTGAACAGGTAGTAAGATGTGATGATTGATTGATTGATGATGATGATGATGATGAATATAGTGTCAGGAAAAAGTTTAAGTCCACCTATTAAAAACACAATTTTCCACATTTAGATATTTTAATTACTCAGAATATTACACAGCTTCCAAAATTCTTCATGCGTCACTTTTTGCCATAGGCTTTGGACTGCCAGTATTAGTTCTGCTGCGTTGTTTGGGCTTCTGCTTTGCCAATCAATAGCTCATGGTGTTCCATACATTTTCAATTGGGTTGAGGTCTGGACTATGTGGTGGCCAGGGAAACAACTCAATGTCTTGGGTATCAAACCATGTCCTTGTTGCCTTGGACTGGTGGCATGGGGCGTTGTCCTGCTGGTAGATGTAATTTACCTCAAGGACCCTATGTGCTAAAGGAATCATAGTTTCCTGCACCAGTCAAAACCCTACAGACTGCAGGGGCAACACAGGTTGGTAGCAATTTTTCTGTTCTTGTCCTACGAACCCTAACCTTGTGTCAAAGAAATTGTTCAAAGCTGCACTAATCTGAATAAATTACTCTCTCCCGAGCTTCCTTGAGCTACCCTAAGTGCTCCTTGCAAAACTGAAGTTGTTGTTTTTTTGTTTTTCTCACTTAATAGAGGTTTGTGGATTGCAAAATAGGAACCTAGGCCTGCTTCATTCAACCGGTTGCACACAGTTTGCTTAGTTATGTTAATATTATCACAGGAAGACTTCAGTTCCCTGAGAAGATCACTGCAGCTAGCATTTCTATCTTTTTTAGAAAGCGGCAGCAGACTAAGATCTGGTCTTAGAGATGTTTTCCTCAAACAGCCTGCCCTGGCTGGTTGGTGATGGTTTCAAACTCATCAAATCGCTTGATTGTTTGTTGCACACACGTTTTAGACACTCCAACAATATCAACAATTGGTCTTTGTGACTTTCCAGGCTTCATTAAACCAATGATTTGCCACTTAATTAGATGTGATACTGATTTTTTTCCCCCATCTTGACACTCAAACACAAAATCCATACAATATCCTCAAAATGATCATATTGAAATCAGCTGATTGGAGGGAACTGATAAAACAGGTGTGCCAACCCACTTCTATAGAGATAAGAAATAACATAATGCTAGGACTAGGCCTAAGTAAAAAGAAGTAATTTTAAATGTAGCTAATAAAAATCTTAAGAAGTCATAATTTTTTTTCTTGATTTAAAAATTTAAAAGTCAAAGTACTAATTTGGTAAAAGAAATTAAGGTTTTTAATTTTTAAGCTTTATGTCAAAACTTTTTAGAGACCAGAAACCATAGCTCTATGTCCACCCATTTCCATACTTTTTTTTTAATGGACATTTTTTGTTGTTGTTTTTGGTTGTGCGCTTTAATATTTAAAAAATTCTTAACTTCTGAACCGTTTGAACTACAGTAAATTTATTATCACCAAAATCTTTCATTTTTAATGCATATTATCATAAAATTAAGAGAGTTAATAAAGAAAAGAGTTAAAGACCAGTAAACAAATTAGTATTTTTAGTATTGTAAGGGTGGTCTTAAACTTTTTTCCGACACTGTATAAATAATATAATCCATTAGATCTGGCAGTTATATAACTCTTCCTTTAAGTTAAGATTTTGGTGACCGCATGGTCTAAGGCATCACCCGTCACTCACAATAGACTAAACTGCAAATGGACGAAAATTTAGTTCAAATCCTGATCAGGTGTACTTAAAGTGGTATTTTCCCAAATAGCTTTCCACTCTACTTCCCAACGAGTTTGGGTACAATTCCTTTAAGTTAAATCTTCTTTATCCAACAGAGTAAAACAGTAGGTTTACATAGGCTATGCGTACTGTATTTAAATAAAAGAAAGGAGTTATCTAACCTGTGGAGAACCTTGGTCGGTCAGTCAGTTATGAGATGTCCCTAGGTTAATTTACAGTCTAGTATCGAGATAAATAGCCTTGTGTTCACCCCAACCACCTATTCTAGTTTATGAGAAGCAAGCATGATTTGAGTCTCACATCATACTAAAGTCTTGTGTGAAGAAGAGCAGCAGTGATATTTTCCAGAGTGACTGGACTTCTGTACAAGTTCAACTAGCCAAGTCAGTTGCCATAATAATTTAGTTTCTTTGATACAACAGCAATGTTATAAATATAAGTGTTAATATTGTGCTTTCAATCCAAAGGGAATCACATGCGAGTAGATAACTATACTCCCAATAATACTCTAGGGCTGTATCCGAATAGTCTACTTCACATGTTGTCGAGCCTTGATGTTCACTTGATAGTTACATTAGCAATCACGTGATCAAATGCAGATCCGTCCAAATAGTAATGAAGTGTGCTAATGCACCCTTCACACGCGCTTGAGTTCAAGGGTGACAGCAAACTACCCTTGACACACCATCGATGAGGTGTTTGATCGGCAATTGTTTAATTTTTTGTCTGCTATCTGAGAGAGAGCTCGTAGAGTAATGTGATCTTTGATAATCTACGTTAAATATACTGGTTGTTTTGTAGTGTTGTAGAGTTGTATTGTGTTGTGTTGGATAATTTGTCATGTGCAGTGAAAATAAGTCGCCACAAATTTGTAAATGGCCTACACTATTTCAAGCTGATAAATGGCGTTTAAAATAGTTTCTATGATCATTGGTAGGAAGCAGCACTGCAGACTCAAGGGTGTGAAAGGGATATTTTGCCGTCCAAATAATCTGTTGCAGTCTTCGATCTCAAGTGTGTGTAAAGTGTAAAGTCATAAAGTCTTCATTAAGTCAAATGTACTTGATTATTCTGATACAACCTAGGTCTTAATCAAAGGATTCATAATATGAGATATTGTTATCTAGGCCTATATATCAGTTAAATAGTCCTACCTAATGGATTGGTACTATTGGTTCCTTACCCAATTTTATGAAACAAAAAACAAGAATATAAGGTCCTGCCAGAGCTCAGGGAGGTCTTAGAGCAATGGGGCATTGAAGTTGTCTATTTAGAAGCTAATGGCCTTTGAAGGACGATAGTAGAAGAGATAATTTGAAGTAGATGTTCGGGTGTTTTATACTCGCATAATTAATTGCATTAAGTTCATATCTAGCATGAGTTTAATAAATAAAAAGTAGATTATGAAAATACTATGTAATTTCAAACAAGGTTAGCATTGGAATTCATTACAAATTGTATTGAAACTCAAGCGAAAATAAATTAGTGTGTGTGTGTGTATATATATATTATTTATATTTACCTCCATAATGAAAAGATCCCAAATGTTTCAATTTGTACTTAAAGTACTCAAAGAACGGCAAACTTGGCTTTATTGACGTTTACTTGTTGAGACAAGTCATCCGTGAAATTGTATTTTTTTAATATAGTTAAAATAGGATAATATTCATGTCTATATTATTTAATGAACTTAATTTTATTACAAACTAACATTTTGAAAAATCACTACCTTGAAAGCTTATATATTAAAAAATAAAAATAAAGATAAATAGTATCTCAGATAGCGGGCTGAAACGCTCCACATTGACAATAAACTAACCGTTTTTATCCAACATTGGAAAAATTAATAAAACTAACAATATAATATAGTTTCAAAAATAATCATAGATAGCGCAAGAAAGCATAATTGGTTATAAATCACATAATATATCACAGATCAAATAATAATTCTGCAAAAAATATATAACCAAATAAGAGTGTATGTTTTCCACCAGAATAAACGTTTATGAGGTTGTGGAAAAGTTCAGTCCGCTACCTTGCGCATAACCTGTTTTCCACCAGAATAAACGTTTATGAGGTTGTGGAAAAGTTCAGTCCGCTATCACAGATAATAAGAAATTAAGGATAAGGTATATTTAAAATATAAACATAAAACATAGATGAAGATTGAGTTAATAACCAACATTAAGAAAAAGAAACCATATAAAACTAGGGAACGAAATTTTAGTTGTATTCATAACAGAACTTGTTCCTAACATTGATATATTTAATATATATGAATGAACATCTGCAGCTAAAATTTTCGAGCTGTCATCTGCACACCATTGTGTAAGTAAAAACGAAACTTTAGGGTAGCTCTCTCTCCTACACACATACAAGGAAATATGGCATTTATACATCATTTGCTAATTTTTATGAATGTATGAAATATATCAATGTATGATTAGTTAAACGGAATAAATGGTTTAAAAAAGGTATGAAGAGCATAACTAAGTTCAATTTGTTTCTGTAAATAAGTAGATTTAGATTAAAATAGTAATACTTCCTGCAAGCCTAAAAGCTCAACGGTAGTTGGAACGTGAGACTTCTACACAAAGTTTGTCATTCGAATAAGAGTAATCAGATTCTTAGCAACATTGTTTCATAACAGTTATCGAACATTAAATATAATATGGTTTCTGAAAGCAATATACAAACTGAGAGCCAACTTTAAATATATTGTAAAATAGTTATACTTAGGGGCGGCCTGAGATAGATTTTTTGTTGGAGTGGGATTGTTTTTTGTCACCCGCTATATAACTAGTGGATAGTAAAGTCCATTCACCATATGAGCTGTGATAGCTGACAGCTAGCAAAAGCTACCAGATCTAATTTCATGTATCCATTCAACAAATCAAATGATCTGCAAGACCATATATTGATTTGTTGTCACTCTTGGCAGTCAAAACTTTGACAAAAATAATTTATTTTTAATTTTGTTATTATTTGACTGTTCTTTAAATATTCTTCTAGCTGTCAGTTACCACAATTCCCATGGTGATTAAACTCTGGGAAAACATAAAAATAATCCCCAAACCTGACATTTCCAAACCTAACCTAGCTTGAGCGTGATAGTAAAGGGGGAAACTCCACGAATGTTAACTATACGCTAAACATTTCACTTTGAGAATGTACAAAAACTGTTTGGATTACAAACAAAGTTCTTATTAGTTGAGCCAGGGGATATTTTGGTTTCATTTCTGGGAACTTGGAATGCTATAGATTTTTTTATTCAGAAGAATACCAGCCTTACATTAAACCATGGTACTTTTAATTTTTGGTTAGTTTATGGCCACCAGATTGGAAAAATGGCCACCAAATTAGAGGGATTTTTTTTTTTGCGTTCTTTTAATTCTATAATTAATGCTGGCTTTTACGCAAATATTTTATAGGACAAAACTTAAATAACATAAAATTTCTACAATTACATGTTCATTAACAATTTTTGATAGACCCGTTCGTTTTTAAGATACAAGCCTTTTTTTCAAAACTCAATGCTCCTTTTTCTCCAGTTTATTGAGGTAACGCTGGCCTTATTTGAGCCACCCACATCTTTGACATACTAAGCACTCTTTTTATATCTAATTTAAATTGTTAGTTAGTTTTTAGGTTTGTTTCAGAAGTCTGAGTTCAAGAAAAAGTACATGTTTAGTGAACAAGAGTAAATAAAAAATTAGAATGCATAGATAGTGAAAAAGAAGAGGATAACCAAATGCTTCAAGATGATTAATTGTAGATGGATTCCAAAAGTCAAGAGGAAGCTTCAAATACTTATCAGAATGGACAAAGAATATTTCGATTCCCCAACAGAAAAATCTTCAAAAACAGACTTAAGAAGCAGAAGAAATTGTGTAATACATTGTTCCAACAATGGCATACTGCTATTGAACCTTTCTTCCCTGGATTAATGTAACTTCCTTATACCAGCTGCATAGATTCAAGAACATAATTTTATATTGGGATTTGCCAAATCTATTGGAAATGAAAAATATTCATCTATACTATATCATCGGAAAGGCAGAAGTATTTTCATCAATAATTCAAAAATTGGTAGCGATTATGGAAGATCAACAAAAAGTCTGCACGAGCTTTAGAAAGCAAACCAAGCACATCTCGGGCATCATTGCCTCACTTACTTACAAATATTTTTATATTTTGTGACAAACTGAATAAATACAAGCAAGGCAGCAAAACACATTAAAAGTGTATTGATTTACGAGTATGTGCAGAGATAAATAAAGTGTAAAAGTTAAAAATGACGTGAAAATGCTTGGTATTTTATTAACAAAAGATTTAGTAACAGCAGATGGAAAATATCATCATCCTTGATACAAGAAGTACACCAGTATACCCATGACAGACTCATGACTTCATCATTTAATGAGCAATTTGGAGAAGATGAAGAGGATATTTACTGAAAGACCAAAGAAATTGCCTTTAAAGAATTATATAACAATCTCAATTAGAGTATTGCTAATAACCCTTTTCGTTTCCCTAATATAACAACCAGTAGGTCCAGACCAAAATGGATCACGGGGTTGAGGAAGTAAAACCACACACAAATATGAACTTGGGAAGAAAATCACAGATGAATTTGGTAATTGATTAAATTTCATTATGAGTGATTGGACGATAAGGGCCTCCAAGAGGAATTTCATCAAGGGGTACACATTTATTTTGGGGCCCCTTCCCTTCTCCATTAACCAACCTGTTTTTATCTACTTCAGTTTTATGCTATGAAATGTATGGCTAGAGTGGGTATGCAAAATGAGAAAGGGGTGGGATGAAGCACTTGTTTTTTTGTTGTTTTTTTGCATTAAAGGCCTTATGCTTTTATACTCCCTTCATGATAAATATAAATAAAAATTGAATAGAAAATCAGAGATAATAAAGGCACATTTGAACATCATGTTTATTCGACAATACAAATAGGGAGACAAAATTCTCACTGTAATATTCTTTTATATTGTAATACAGAATACATAGATATTAGTAAAAAGTTTTAAAAGTATTTTTTTTAAAGTAGAAAGGTTTGGTATTTAATTTGAAAAAAAAAGCATTCCTGTCCCTTTTTTGTGAGAAATTTTTAATCACCAAATGAAAATTAAATGTTCTGTCAATGTTTGATTAAATGCTGAGCCTGGCCAAATCTACAAGACGGTTTTGAGAAATTGTAGACCTTAAATAATTATTAATCATCTTAAGTTTGCTAAATGACCTCTCTGTAGCAGCTACTGTTGCTGGAATTGTTAATAGTATTCTTAAGCTAATATAAACATTTGGAAACAGGTCGCTAAGTCTGTACTCTGTTAACACGTTCAGCAGATATAATGGATTTAACTGTGTATTCCAAAATTTGCTTTATATACTGAGGGTAAATGTTGCATTTCTTTTCCAAAATCTATTTGTATAGCTAGGTTTGACGCAACCAATTTGGCTTCATTCCCCATGCATTTCCATTTGTCTCTAAGTTTTACCAAATCTGTGAGGAGAGTTTCTATGTTATTTACTTCAACACCCAGCGTGGCATCTCTATCTTGAATGACCTTGTTGCAATTATCTATTAGCTATTATTATTTTGTACCAGACAGTTGACATTAACACCCAGGCGAAAGATGTTGTTACCACCCCTCTACTCCTTATTTCTCTATGTAACGCTCTTGCATTCCCAAAGCGGCAAGTCATGCTCTACCCCTCTCCCCCCCTTCTATGTTCACAGTCACTAGCCAAACATTCCCCTCCCTTGCTTCGTGGCCACTCGGTGGCAAGCCGAGCGCTCCCGAACCACCTATCTGGGGGTAATAAAAGTAGCAGACAGACCGCTGGCTGGCATCAGTCACCGGTAGCACAGCTCCGCGCTGAGTCACAACCTCTCGAGGAATAAACCATCGTCAAGAGTTTGTGTGTACTTCTTCGTACTCAGTTGCCCACCATAACCACCATGCCTATCCGGTTCACCACGGTAGCTCGCCGAACCACCCTTCCTATCCGGTTCACCACGGTAACTCGCCGAACCACCCTGCCTATCCGGTTCACCACGGTAACTCGCCGAACCACCCTTCCTATCTGGTTCACCGCGGTAATTCGCCGAACCACACTTCCTATCCTGTTCACCGCGGTAGTTCGCCGAACCACCCTGCCTGCCCGGTTCACCACGGTAACTCGCCGAACCT
>CABFOW010001478.1:0-18740 GCA_902141385.1 Timema californicum
AATATGGGCAAAAACTATCAATACTTGTACATGTATATTATGTTAAATATACTAATATTAATATGGGCAAAAACTATCAATACTTGTACATGTATATTATGTTAAATATACTAATATTAATATGGGCAAAAACTATAAATACTTGTACATGTATATTATGTTAAATGTACTAAAATTAATATAATCAGCCTTTTCTTAACACAACATTTTCTACCTGTTCAGGTAATACTCGAATATACTAACTACGCTAGTAATTTAAGAATGAGTAAGGCTGACTTTAGAGGAAGTATGTCCAAATTTGTTTAGAGGTGGGTGGAAAACCATTTTGGAAAACCACCCATTGTAATACCGAGCAGTATTCGAACCCAGATCTCCCCGTAATCGTTAGTATAGTCCAACACGATAGTGACGTCTTAGACCATGTGGCCACCGAAACAGGTATCATAAGTTAATTGTTGAAACAACCAACTATAGCATTTATGAATACTGTACAAAATATACAAGTAATTATTTTTTATATAAATAGAGATATTTAATATTATTATTTATTATTAGCACCACGTCTTACTACCCGTTCGGGTTATCCGCATTTATGCTAATGTGTAATGGTAGGGTGATTGTGAGATGAAATGGAGAACCTACAGCTTCACGTGGAATCCGAACCACGGTGGAGGCCTGGTATTCCACACATTCACAAGTTGTGATTAATACATGTCTTGTTAGAGGAGTAGGAAGGGTTTGGTAATCAGTTAAATCTGTGCCGAAACCAAGGATTGAACCCCGGACACTCAGCAGAGAAACCTGACACGTTACCCCTAGACCACCAGGCCACCCTTCTATATATAAATAGTCGATAGAGAAGCTAGTATTAGGGGTCCTGTATCAGCTAAGTTTAATCTTAATCAATAGGGTCAACATTAGATGCTGCATGTTTCACACAATTTGACACATGTCAGTTACGCGAGGTCCCAGAATACCTCCATGCCCTTCATATGTCGAACGTGGTACATTATCGAGTCACTAATGCAAACAAGCACACCACGATGACCTGCAAATGTTGTGGTCAGCACCTAAATGGCTAACATGGTACAGATTCTTGATGGATCGGTCGGTACAATCCACTAACGAAATTATAGACAAGCGTCTAGATTTTTTACTTTAAAAGGAAATGACATAGTTGTTGTAGTGGAGTGGAAAAATAGAATATTGTAAGTTTTTTTAATACTAGTATGGTATTATTCTCTATCTTAAGCATAAACATTAGACATACTCCCCCTTTGACGATGAAGGGGAAGCTAGGGTTATCATTTTTCAGGTGGCCTGGTGGTCTAGGGGTAAGGTGTCAGACTTATGTGCTGCCAGCCAGGGTTCAATCCCCGGTCCCGGCACAGATTTATCTAATTACCATACCCTTCCTTCACCTTTGACAAGACCTCTTGTGAATGTGGGGAATGCCAGATTGTGATTCTCAATTTTTTTTTAAGATATATCACTTGGTCATGATAAAATGTCGATAAATTTTCCCAAATTGACAAATATCAGATAATTAATCAAAGGAAAAAAATGCCCTCAGTCACCTCGAAAATTCACCACCACGTTTGGGTTCCCCCTCCCCCCCACACGTTTGATTATCTGGTCATTCTGTAAATTTTCTCTTGAAAGCTGTTCATGTACCCAATAGAGTTGCTCGTTTACCCCTGGGGGCACACGTACCCTAGTTTGAGAGCCACTAGTTTAAGACGTCAGTCTCTCAATAAATATATAAACTCAACTAAATATGTCCCAGATGCTCAAATTTTTGGTTATTTGTTAAATTAAAACTACTAGGAAATAGCTAGTATACCAAACATTATTTGAATTGACACCATTTTGAAATGGATAGCAGATTCCTAAAAGCATACAAGTAATTCGTTTGGTCTAGGTTTATATAATGCACCTGCAAGGTTTTGTAAAAATTTATTCAGGCATTTGGCGATAACTGAGGAACCAAGAGACAGACCTAATTTTAGTCGAGTAAAAACAAGACATCTCACTACTCGGTCAGTAAATATCATTTTTAGCTTTCATCATGTAGTACGGTTTCGAACACTACTCTTTAATAAATGCCCATCATATCATTAAGAGTGGATTTGTAATGTGGGTGGTCTCCTTTAAGGGGTCACTAGTGTTTATCGTTGAAGGAGTCACCTAGTGTGTCTGGTAATTCTAGACGACATGGTAATGTTGCGTGCGGTAACGCTGTCGACAAACCGACACCCCTAGACCTGATTCCCACTCTGTGTGGCCTTATTCCGTTCCCTGCCTCTACCCCTCACAATGGTGTTAACAGCGTGTCTGTCTGTCTGTCTGTCTGTGTGTGTGAGAGAGAGAGAGAGAGAGAGAGAGAGAATGAGGTGACCACAGATTCTGTCACAAAGTTTCACATCTCTGACCGACGGAAACTTTGGATTAGTGTCGTGGTTAAAGGTAAACCCACGTAATATGTTGGTTACGGTTCCATTTAATCCCACGTCGTTTTGACACCTTCTAATTGCCTATGAGCTGTAAATGTCTTTTCTAATAGGTGTGTCATCTAATTTAATTTGGATTGCACATGCAAAATAATTCAGAATATGGAGTCAACGAAACAAAAAGTGAATCGTTGGGTACGTGGGTTGAAATAAAAAAAATGTAGTCATACCAGTCGCGTTAACAATGAACGTAATGATACTATATTTACTAATTCATTCGTATAATATATCACAAACCAAATACGTGATGGTATTCTATAGTTTATGTGCTGGTGCTAGAATCTATTTCAATTAAGTAAAATAAACTGTACGGTGTATCGTATAGAATTTTCTCCCGAAATAATATGTCTATCGCATTGAAGTAGAAACGGTGACCTAGCGGTCTAGGGGTAAGATGTCAGACTTCTGTGCTGGTGGCCGGGGTTCAATCCTCGGTCACGGCACAGATTTATCTGATTACTAAACCCTTCCTTCACCTGTGACAAGACATCTTGTGTATGTGAGGAATGCGAGGCCTCCACCGTGGCTTGGATTCCACGTTAAACTGTGGGTCCTCCATTTCATCTCACAATCACCCTACCATTACACGTTAGCGTAAGTGCGTATAACCCGAGCGGGTAGTAAGACGTGGTGCTAATAATAATAATAATGTAGTAGAAACACTACACCCAAGGGAAACATCTTTGATACCCAAAGGGCGTAAGAATCAAACTCATTTTCAAATAGCTTAATTAAAAAGTTTATATATTTTCTTATAGCTCAGAAGCAATTGGTTTTATAAATATAAATCTGAAATTAACAATTTTTTTTATCTTTAGTAGTACTACAGTTTTATACCGATAAGTAGCTTCGTAATTTAAATAGTTTTGGATAAATGATGAATGTTGGAAATGTTCCCTAGTGTAAAGTACCCTCATAGACATTTTTAAAAGAAAATGAGAATTTAAATCCAGTATATATTGATAAAAAACGTTTAGATATAAAATTTAATCAAAATTGTTAGAGTGAATTTCAAGAAATCGATTTTTTTTTCTCTTTTTACCCTTGTTTAGTAAACCAACCTTAAATTTATAGTTAAATATCTAGTTCCCAAAAATCGCTAAGTAGGACATTTTGAAAACCCTAGATAGCAAAATTTATCCCAATTTATTAAATAGTTTCGGCTCTAGCCCAAGGTACATACATACAGACAGACAGACAGATGGCATCACAAAAACAACTTTTTATGTTTCAGGTTATGAAACGTCGACATTTATAAAAAATATCGAGCTTGATTGTTTTTTTTTAAACGATCACAATACTTCTTTCTCCAAGGTGTAAAGAGAAGGCAACAAATTAGAGACTGCTCACAGGAATTAAATCTGTGAGCATCTGTTTGTTTTATTTGTCACCACAACAAACTAACAAACTAGCTAACAAACCGTTCGGAATAAATGCATATGTACTAATTAATCTAACCCGCCTCGGTGGCGTAGTTGGAAAACGTGCTAGTCGTGTTGATCTCGACTGCTGAGGACGGGGAGATCGAGGTTCGAATCTCGGTCGGGTGAACTGGGTTTTTTTTTTCCTAAATGGTTTTCCACTCTCCCTCCACGCAAATGCGGGTTAACTTCCTCTAATTCAATCTTCCCAATTACTAATCTATTAGAGTAATTAGTACTTAAAGCGTATAACCCGAACGGTTAGTAAGACGCGGTACTAAATGTTGTTATTATTATTACTAATTAATCTAACAGGATAAGGATAGAAATTGTTGAACTTAAAGGAAGAGAGTATATGATTTGCGTTGAGGAAGAGGGAAATACTATTCTAGGAAAAAACATCATCACTCCACTACACCATTATTATAGTCCAAATATCCCCATCAAGGTGGAGAGCATATGGTAGGTGGAGGGGATTAATGACAGCGGAAATAATCTATGATGAGTTATTATTATTATTATTATTATTATTATTAGCACCGCGTATTACTACCCTTTAGGGTTATACGCACTTACGCTAATGTGTAATGGTAGGGTGATTGTGAGATGAAATGGAGGACCTACAGTTTAACGTGGAATCCGAACCACGGTGGAGGCCTGTCATTCCTCACATTCACAAGATGTCTTGTCAGAGGTGAAGGAAGGGTTTGGTAATCAGATAAATCTGTGCCGTGACCGAGGATTGAACCCCGGCCGCAATGATGTTAAAAGAAAGGTTTGCAAAGAGTTTCTTGTGGAGTGTGTTTACGTAAGGATCCGAGACGTGGACAAATCAGAAAGAGGGGACAAAGGTATTTGGAGGGTTTTGAAATGTAGTTGTAGAGAAGAGTGGAGAAGTTGAAATGGATGGACAAGGGTGAGGAATGAGGAAGTGTTGATGAAGATCAGGGAGGAAAAGAGTTTGATAAGGATGAAAACGAAGAGAAAAAGTCTTGTTTGAGCCCCAAACAAAGTAGGGGTTGCTTAATAAAGAGGAACATTAAGGAGGAAGATAGTGGGAAAATAGAAGAGGAGGACAGGTTCACCAAAGAAGAAGATTTACGTCACAGGAAGTTCAATTTCGAGAGAAACATCTTAGTATTATACTATTCGACCACAAAAAAAAATCTTTTGGCCTTCTATGAGTCCTCGAGGTTGTGATTGTAGATAACTTATAGGTGCTGATACTTTCTAACCAATCATCACAATCAAACCAACCACAACAACATGCAAAATATGGTCCTAAATACCAGACGAAACAGGAAGGTAAATTAATAGATCTTAAAACCAAAGGTTTTAGTTTGATTCCTTGTTAAGGACTGTAATTTTTCATTAAACTAAAATAACAAGATAAATATTTTGTAAATATCATGCTTATAATATATGACTGTAATTTTGTAAGTTATTTATATAATTGTGTGAATTAAAATGAAAGTTATAATATAGGCCCAGAAAAATTAATTCATATAATTTTGATCCAATACCATCATAAATATTTATTATTTCTACTTAATATATTTGAATATTATCAAAACATATTATAAAATTAAAGATCTTAATTTAAAAATTAAATCTTGGCCGTATACGAGTGTAACACATTTATAACATATGCTAGGAAAACGGATTCTTTAAAACATTTTGATGAAATAATATATTCATATTTAATATTAGGTTTACAGTTTTAAATTATATTATTTACAATTTTAAAATTACATTAATATAATTTAATATAATTTACGAAATGTATAGAAAAATTTAAAAATGATATCACATAGCTAATCTTGTTAAGTCAGGCTAATATTGGCTATACTACTTAGGGCTATAAATGAGCTAGTTAAATGGGAGTATTAATAAATCCTACTCTCTTATGGTTAACAAATATAGAAAAATCTGTTTTTTTTAGAACTTAGCTTATTCTAAAACGATTTTAGTAATTGTATTCTGATTTTCATAATACTAACGTAGATTATTAAAATATTGTATACAATAATACTTGAAAACATCTGTAAATAATATTTTATAATTTCTCTATCTACAAAATTATATATATATACTTTGGTTTGGTAAATATTATTCATCAATACAAAAATTGTATTAACTTCAAGTCAAATTTATACATTTGCTTTCAAATTTAATATATTCAAGGAAATCAAAACTAATCTTTTAACCAGATCTGACAATAAATTGGCTTAGAAAAATTGCCACCTTGGCATTGTGCTAGTTTATATATAGTTTATAAAGGCGTATGTATAGTATATAAATATTAGTGTGAAATATTTAGAGTAAACCCAAATGGTTTTATAGTTCAATAACTGGTCATCAGGTTTGTATTTTGAAGCACACTTAGGGCCTCTTTCCACAAACCTCTCTAGGATGGGGTATTGGTTGGAAAAGAGGGGAATAGGGGAGTGGGGGATGGGAACATGATGAATGGAGCGTTCATATCACCATCTTGTGTCATATCCTGCTGAAGATAAATCTGTAGAAATGACCTTATTTCCTATTTCAATCCAAATGGCAATCATGTAACAACAATGGACAATCTTGTACTGTATATTATTATTGGATCAGTAGCTTGTTATAATTATTATTATTATTATTATTACCACCACGTCTTACTACCCGTTCGGGTTATACGCACTTACACTAATGTGTAATGGTAGGGTGATTGTGAGATGAAATGGAGGACCTACAGTTTAACGTGGAATCCGAACCACGGTGGAGGCCTGGCTTTCCCCACATTCACAAGATGTATTGTCAGAGGTGAAGGAAGGGTTTGGTAATCAGATAAATCTGTGGGGGGACCAAGGATTGAACCCCGGCCGTCAGTACAGAAGTCTGACACCTTACCCCTAGACCGCCAGGTCACCTAGTAGCTTGTTAAAATTTTGCCTATTGTCAAGAAAAATAAAACTCACTATATATATATATTTATTTATTTAGCATCGCGTCTTACTTCCCTTCAGGTTTTACGTTTAAGTACTATTTACGCTAATGGGTTAGGAATTGGGATGGTTGAATATAGAGGAAGTGAACACGCAATTGCGTGGAGGGAGAGTGGAAATTTTTTTAGGAAACATCTCTCCGAGTTAATATGAGTGAGATTTGAACCTTGATCTCCCTGTCCTCGGCAGTCTAGATCAACATGAAACCAGCACCTTAGCTAACAACGTCACCAAGTCGAGTCAAGATATATATATATATATATATATATATATATATATATATATATATATAACAGGGTGCACGTAAAGGAAAGACGTAGGGAAACATTGTTACAAAAAGTGATGAAGATAATATAGGGTGAAGGAGGCTATCTATTAATGAGTTGCAAACCTTCTTCTCTTCACCAGGCATTGTTATATTAATCAAATATCGCAGACTACGTTGGTCAAAAAATGCAGAGTGAATGAAATAAAATGAACGTGTATCTAGTTTATTGACTGGCAAATCTAACGAGAATAGACCCGTGATAAAATCTAGATACAGGTGGTTGATAACATTAGAATCTAGGGTGTAATGAGTTAAACTGGATAGCACTATCACAATATAGGTATAGGTGACGTATTTTTGTAAATGCGGCAAGGTCTTTTTGAACTAGTATGCCTTGGGCTAGTTAGGTAAGAATTCAATATTTACAACCTTTATTTATAAATAGATATCAAACTTACATATTTAAACTTGTTTAGGACAATTGAAACGAAGTTCAAATAGAAGAGGCTTTCAAAAATTGCGAAATTAATAGCCTTTATTGGTCGAGAGCTAATACATTTGTAGGCAGGTTTGAATTTTAGAAATTTAGATATAACAAGTCCTATAAATATATTAGGCTTTATATTCAGAGTGAAACAAGTTTAAGGCTTTGTCTTCAACAGCCATGATGTGTATGTACCCAGGTAATTGTTTTACACTATTGTAGTCAAATTTAACAAGTTATTTCTTGTGAACTCGACAATTTTACCTTGGACATTTAAAGCTATTGACATGAATGCAATAGTTGGACAGACCAGAAGAAATTATCGGGTTCGTTATATATAAAGAACAATTTTCTGATTTAAATACAATAGGACCAAATCAAAATTTGCGGATCGTCTTGAAAATACAAACCATAAACCCAAACCAATAGACCAATGTATGAAACTTCTTCAATTCTCTCATATAGGCGCAAAATTAAACACAGCTGAAAATGTCTTCATTCAAGCAAGTTTTTTCATAATAAATCAATTACAATTCAACAGCTACAGTTTTCAAATCGAATTCTTGTAATCACATTAAAATATTAACCCAAAAACATCAAAATCATGTAACCTCATCTATCCTCTAACTTTCATAGTAGAAAAATACTCTTTTGAGCTGGAGTCGAGAAGATTACTGCCCTATATTTCTTCTCCGTGTTTAGTTCCAATTTTTATCAATCCTTGTTTCCATAGATCATTCAATATTCAACTGGTTTCAACAGTAGTTTCGCAACCTAATAATTTTACAACGTCGTCTTGGAAAATATACCTTTTATAGTTAGCTTGTCATATGTCTTTTGTTTTTACACGTATTTTCTCCATCTAACCACACCTTATTTAGTTAACATCTAGCCGTCGTAACAACACATCGTGTTTTTCACAACGACGCAAATAAGTTTGTTTGTTTCAATAACTTTTCTTTCTTTATTTATATATAACAGATGTATTGTATTTCACAATACTTCTTTTTTAACGTTAGTCTTAATTTATCCCCATGCCTTCTTTAATTTCATTTGCAGTATCCATGATTATGGTACCATAGTACCGAAACATGTCGGAATGAATTAATTTATCCTCTTTCCACTGCTGTATATCAAAAAGGAGTAATGGGACAGAGACACAGATAAGATTATTCCACATTAAATAACCACTTCATATAAATTGTTTGACAGTTTGGAAGATGTTAACCTAATTTTTATTATTTTATTTATCAACATATCTGGAATAAAAACATTGTTCATAAACAATATTGTATCTTACATTTTTGTATTAATATTTTAATATGTTAACTTATGCTTTAGAATTTTCATCAAATCGTTTGAGATTTATCTTTTAGTAGATGATGCATTATAATTTCATATAGATGTTAATTCTTTCACAATGTTTCTTCATCAAAATTATAGTTAAATAATATAATTTTTTGGTTGGTAATTTAATTTAGTACATCTACCACTATATTAACTGTTGAATTTACAATGTATTTATTTGTTTCCCTAATCAACTTATCTAACTCTTGACTTATATAATTCTATAAGATATAATTATGGCTGCTATTAAGATACATATAGAAATTTGTTATGATATGTATAATTGTCTATGAGTGTTATTAAGATATGTTTTGTGTTACCATTAAGATTTGTCTCAGATAATGTGAAGGACTTATTCAAATATCCTTAAGACTTTTACTTAGTTATATCTTGGGCCTTATTTACTAGGGCTGTTATTCCCTCCAAAACTTCACGTCTAAAGAGTCATCCAATTTATCCACATAGAACACTAATTGATTAATATGTATATTAAATATATATATATATATATTGGAAGTGTACCCACGTTATTGTTGAATAATAACTTGAGAAGATCTTTAGAAAAACAAAATCTCATCACAACTACTTGGGATTTCAAACCTTGTTCAATTCTTCATCCATACCTTCTCATTGGCAACAAACAAGACAGAAAATCTCTGGAGGTCATGGGTTCACGGAGGCCTATTACTGCATTAAGATTAACGTTTCAGACATAAAATATTAAGAAACTATTCATTAAAAGAATATTTTTATAGCTCATAAACATTTATGATTTTATGAAAAGTGATTTGGGAAAAATAATTAGTTTTACTAAAGGTCATTTCCCAGTCAATATATTTATATGATTGTGTGCATGTGTGTAAATGTGTAGTGATCCTATTCTGTGCTACAACAATGACGTCATGGAGATGAGGCTCTCTCTAATAAAGGTCGCCTGACCTTTGTCCCCCTAGGCTTTCTGTATGTCTGTCATAGCCACTTGTTACTAGCCAAGAGCCACAGAGAGTTCAGTACAAACATACTTATTGGCTTCATATTGGTGCTTGGACTTGATCCTCTATATGGCTCCCTCCCTTCAACTAACAAACACACACACACACATATCTAACGTTCTCCAAAGTCTGCGTCTGTCTTCTCTCCCATTTCTCTTTCTCTACCCCTACCCCTTACTCATTCCCCTTTCCTTCCAACTATTTCTCTTTCCCTCCTCCCCGCCAAACCCCACTGCTCTAACTCATTTCTCACACGTCACACACATAACTTCTCATATGACGACGATGTGAGATTCTAATGTGTTTATCACTTGTTCTCTTTGCGAGTGTTTGAACTGTTCAGGGATGTGCTCTGTAGTTGAATTTTAGTTCAAGTGTAGAATATTGATAGTCACTTCAGGGGGCAGATATATGATTTATATAATAACTATAAATTCTCAGAAAAAAATGAAGAGGACCACATAATTGATATCTGATACACCCATGAAATATGGTTAGTAATAAATACTCGTATATATCACGATCATTTGTTTAAAGAAAGAAATGATGAGAATAAATAAAGAGAAAACAGTATTGTAACGTCTCTCTCATTTGGAGTTAGCTGTATTGGTTTGTAAACACACTCGCCGATAGAAAGATACACAAGAAAAAGTATATTTACCTTTGCGGAACCTTAAATAAATGTTTTCCTTGCGGATCATGTAAAAAAACACAAAGTAAGTTTACTGTGGTAAATTGATTAAAGTTGGTTCTACAGACCTGTTGCTACCTGTACTATACATTATATATTATTTATACGATTAAAATATTAATATATATGTATATATTTAATACATATATCATTTATATAAATTATACATAATTTATATGTATAACATATACATTTCATATAATGATACATAAAAAATAAAATAATTTTAAAATTTTGATTTTTGTATTTTAAATGCCCATAAGATTTAATAATATTATATATATTTTTTAAGTATTTAGGTTTGTTTTATTCGATATAAAGATACACAATGTGTTTGTAAAGTACACTAGGAAAACTTAATATAAATCGACTGTGTAGCTTTGACCTAGAGAATTAAATAATGATAGATGTTAACGATTTATAAATATATATATATATATATATATATATTTGTGTGAATTTAAATATATCTATAGATACACAATATATTATATTAAGACTATATATATATATAGGTGAATTTATAGTAGGTATTTATAGATATATAATATACATAATATAAATGACATAGTGTTAATATCGATCATTAGTTAATTCACTAAGTCAAAACTACGCTGTCAAGAGATATTATTTTGCACTAATTCATTAAAACAATAATTTTTACAGTACCAGAATTTTTTAATTTCCCATATAGAAGAAATTACGCGAAATATTATATAGAGATCATCATGATGAAATCATAGTAATTGATAAATACGTATCTTCAGGGTAAAAACAATTATATTTAGTGTAATTACTTCTGTTTTATGATTAAACACACCGTTTATTTGATTTAATTGAGGGAAATAAAGCAACAAAACTTAAGACAAAAACCACATTTTAGACGACTATTGTTTTTATTAAAAGGAGAGAGCCTTTACAGACTGGTGTCAGAAATATCACGAGAACACGTCGCATGTTACGTTACATGTGAGGAACGATTGCCGCGGAGATCAATTCCTGCCACCTTCAGGGTTTGTCCTTGCACTGTGTTGATGGTTACTGCATATTATTATTATTATTAGCACCGCGTCTTACTACCCGTTCGGGTTGTACGCACTGACGCTAATGTGTAATGGTAGGGTGATTGTGAGATGAAATGAAGGACCTACAGTTTAACGTGTAATCCGAAACACGGTGGAGCCCTGGCATTCCTCACATTCACAAGATGTCTTGTCAGAGGTGAAGGAAGGGTTTGGTAATCAGTTAAATTTGTGCCGGGACCGAGGATTGAACCCCGGCCGCCAGAACAGAAGTCTGACACCTTACCCCTAGACCACCAGGTCACCATTACTGCATAGCGAACCTTGATAAAAAAAATTCCATGCATCTAAACTAGAGATGTCACGATACCTGTTTTTCTCGATAATGATTTATAAGTTCAACCTCAATCCTTTTTTTGTATACTCGATTTCGATTCTTGATACATTTACCATTTCATTTTTTTCAAGCATCTAAACTAATGTAAAAATATATTTGTTCAAATTCATAACACCAGAAAAGAAAAATTAAAATGTCAACAGTAATAAATCTAAATATTTTTTAAAAATTTTAACAAATAAAATAATACATTTTACCAAGTATGAATGCTTTTTGTAAATAATTAATAGCATAGTTAGGAGTTACAATATAAACATGTATTTTTACTTACAAATAAAGCCTTCCTCGAGTCGAATATTTATAAATAATTTTAAAATTATGTAATAAACAACTAACGAAAATTCAAATATTTTTAAATTCCAAAATACGGTCGTTGATTGGACCAAAATAAATATCAAATAACGGCAAATATACTAGTATGATCTACAACCGATTACAACGTATTCTAAATGTTGTCGTTTTGCTTGAATGACAGTACTTTCATTGAGACCTAAGAATAGAAGTATTGAGTGAATCGTTATATTAAGATAAGTTCTCGATTCTTTTGATTTCAGTAAGAATCAAGAGTGTGTTGGTACTGATGATTTGAATTTGACGTCGCTATTTTAAATTGAAATGGAAGGTCTGATTGAACCATAGGTATTCTTATTATCATTACTAATTATTTATAGTGTAACCTGTCATTACAACTACTTCCGTGATAAAGTTTTGTAAACTGTTTAAACTATAATCTAGTATAATTACAAAGTTTAGGTGGGGTAAAATTAATGATGGGTGTCCAAAGAATAGCGTGTATTGGTAAACCAAATGGATTAAGGGAAATAATATATTTGACAGAGAAGCGCGTCAATTCTATCAACCGATTCATTTTTGAAAATAGAATAACTTACTCCTATAACCACAAAAAAGGTTTTTTTTTTCAGAAGACGTATATCAGGATAAATAAAAAGGAATAACTACTGGAAATCCTTGATCACGATCAAAATCTGAGAGTTATTCAAAAACACCTTGCTTTCCTGTCCTGTGAAGACTATTATTTATTTTCAGCAATATATATAGAATAATAAGTCGTCTTTTTTGCACGGGCAGATGAACATATTGGTTGGTATTTAAGGGCAGTTTTCTGAAAAAAAATTCTTTCAAACTTTAATCTGTATCTATATTTATATAAATGATTATAAAACAGAGAGTAATTATGTGTACAGAAAAATACTAACCACTCCTGTATGGGCTAGAAAACTGAAGTTTGGCAGGATGGTCTTACATAACTAGAAGAATCTTAAAATAGGAAGTTTCAAAATAGTAGGTTTTGGAATTTGTGGTTTTTGGAGGGTTTAAATTTAGAAAAAGCCTACTATAGAAGGTAGATAATTTAAATTTGGCAGGAAGGTACCAATCCAAATGACCAAAGTTTTAAAATTTAAAATGTCAAGGCTGGAGTTGGTGAAATGGGGAGGGGGGGTTCAAAACTTTCAAAGCTAACAGAAAAAAATAACTTAAGAGTTTGTTGTAAAATTTAACTTATCATTAAAGTTAACATCACCAAAAAAGTCTTATGATCTAAAATTTTAAATGAAGAGTTTATTTGACTATCATTTGCGTTTGCGTCGTATCTATCTTATACCAAAGGTATGAGATCTAAAGATTAATAGCCCCTGAGAACAAACTTTTTACCTCAAAGACAGAATTTTACAATTTTTCTTATATATACCCTATTTACATAAACTTTTAATCCTTTGTTTAGGAAAAATTATTAATTTCTACTTTTTAAGTATTTATACCCTTTATGCTCTCTTTACACCTCTTACCCCTGTTTAAACTTTGTACCCTAAAGTACATATCCAGAGATTATCCAGATAAATAATATAAAGGTGTAAAGAGTAAAGGCAAAAAAAGGGTAAATGTTAGTTTAATCAAAAGGGACATTAAGAGCAAAAGGGAAGAAAATTTCAAGAATGGAAAAATGTCCAAAAATAACCAAAATCTCAAAAAAGGCACCGTAAAGCAAAACTGGTAAAAAGGGCACAGAGAAAATGAATCAAAAGAGTAAATGTTCAAACAAGGGAAATGAGAATAAAGGGTTAAAAATAAGTAAAAATTGTAAAAAAAAAAAGAACTAAATCGATAAAATGGACAAGAAAGATAAACCAAGTAGAGAAAGGTAAACAAAGTGAATACTTTAAAAAAATTATAAATAATATACAACCAATTATTAATGCTGTGACATTCTTATTTCTTATTTATTAGCACCAACAGGCAAGAGTTCAAAGTATTGTGTACTAATAGATAAATTATAAATTGATCTTAAAAAGAAATGTCAGCTTTTAAAACATATCTAATTTTTATCTCTATTCTGACATTGTGTATTAATCAGCCTACTTTCCCGTTTTGTATCAAAATTCAAACAAATAATTGATTAATATTTGAAAATAATTTAAGATTTTTTAAATATGTTTGGTGATTTATTTTATATAGTAGAAATTACAAAGTTACTATATATATTCCCCGTGCGAATAACGGGTACACCAGCTACTACACAATATGAGAAGGTCTTTGCAATTTTGTCGTACCATTTATTTAATTATGTTTGGATGTATGTACATCTGTACATTTGATTGATTGTTTACTCGTGTATTTGTAAATTTGCTTCAATTTCTAGATAATGATACTATTTTTTAAGTACGTGTATTGTATTTTTAGCACTGCGTTTTACTATTACTATTATTATTTTTATTATTATTAGCACTACGTTCGGGTTATACGCACTTACAATAATGTGTAATGGTAGGGTGATTGTGAGATGAAATGGAGGACCTACAGTTTAACGTGCCATCCAAACCACGGTGGAGGCCAGGCATTCCCCACATTCACAAGATGTCTTGTCAGAGGTGAAGCGTTATACTACTGGTCCATGTTATAAACATACGTACTAATTACGATAATGTGTTAAGAGATTAGAAAGGCTGAATTTTA
Organism: Timema californicum; assembly: GCA_902141385.1. NCBI lineage: Eukaryota > Metazoa > Arthropoda > Insecta > Phasmatodea > Timematidae > Timema > Timema californicum. Next base: position 15,090 of record CABFOW010001478.1, read on the forward strand.
GTGTAAATGTACCCATATTTCCGTGGACATTTATTTGAAAATCATTTATGAAAAACAATCCTAAGTATATCCACCAGGTATTCGAACCCCGATCTTGTTGTCAACACACCAGTTAAGTATATTTCGATAATGATGTGTGAGACTATTTGAAAACAAAATTGGGTAAAACGTTATTATATTCCTGTGTGGGATTACATATTTAACATCTCTAAATACACACTTTAATATAGAATTGAAGAGCCCTTTCAGTTTTTGAAACGAGTTTCAAATTTATTTGTAATCAAATCAAATGTTTATATGAAGCTCATTTGCTGAAACATGCCTTTAATTAATCCTAATGAATGTTTTATATTCTGTAGATATTGATTGTATTGATAATTGAGCCAATTGTACTGCTGCTATATAATGTAATTTTTGACCATCACTTTACAATTGCACGTATAAACGTTATCAGCCAGCGAACAATAAACCAACTAAATCTTTGGAATCCCCCTAATAATGAACTACTATTCATTGTGATTGCATATTTATAGTTTTAATTCTAAGAACGAGCTTTTATATAAATAGTAATTATCTTAATTATTTCTTCCCATACATGAACCAGAGTAGCTCTACGGCCAGGAAAAGACTTATACATAGGAACAGGTCATGAGTACTGCTACTGATTATTCAAACCACAATTATTTAAGTTCATACTTTGTCATATATACTATTAGATTATTATTAGCACCACTTCTTACTACCCGTTCGGGTTACACGCACTTACGCTAATGTGTAATGGTGGGGTGATTGTGAGATGAAATGAAGGACCTACAGTTTAACGTGGAATCCGAACCACGGTGGAGGCCTGGCATTCCTCACATTCACAAGATGTCTTGTCAGAGGTGAAGGAAGGGTTTGGTAATCTGATAAATCTGTGCCGGGACCGAGGATTGAACCCCAGCCGCCAGCATAATAGTCTGACACCTTACCCCTAGATCGCCAGGTCACCTATATACTATTAGAGTTAAAACAAAAAAGTCAATAATTAGCTCTCAGCAACCTACCATAAAATATATTTAGAATATCAAGCGCATTATATTTTTCTTCCCATATGAAACAATATTCACACATATATCTTAAATAAAATGGTTTTGCCCTTTAAAAAAATTTGACTAGGTATCTCGGAAAAACAAATATTTATAATTTAGATTCCTGCTCAGAAAAAAATATTGTAACATATTCTTTGAACAATTTATTTAGCGATAGAATTATAATTCCTGAATTCATCTAGGTGAATAGTTTTATTACTAAATAACATGTTTAAAACAAATCCATCACACCTATTTAGGCTTGCCGGAAGTGAATACATAGGGGCAGACCTAATTGGTAGACCCAATTTTTTATATCTCGAGGTTGAATATTTAAACAATTATTACTTTATTTCTAATTAGAATATAATTCAGATATAATTACTTATTTTGGTAGAAATCCTAAAATAAGCAGGTGATACATTGTTCTAGTTTTATTGCCCACCTTGTAGAGTTCGAGACTAGCTAGTATATTTATAATTGAGTGATTAAATATAAACGAAGTAAGTGTATCCTTTTACTCACAAAAGGAATAGATTACCTTAGATGGGGAACTAAATTCTCACTTCATTATCCGTTGAACTAATGTACAAATACTTCAGCTCTTTTTTCAGATATAACTCAAAATCGACATAGAAATAACTGGTTTCTTTGTTTGCTCAAAAGTTTTATATCAAACTTTATCTTTCCTAAACGAGTAAAATTTGTGAATCCATTTTTATTTTTTATGAAAAAGGTAATTTAAAATACACTTCCATTCTCAATTACTCTTCTTTGATATTTCTTTCGTAGACTGTTTAATCAAAATGATGTAGTTCTTTTATGGAAACAAACAATTTTCTCACGTGCCATAAGCCATTCCTTAATAGTGCAGACAGCCTTATTCTATTTATATGGCCTTAAATTGGGTGTAACAATTCTTGGATGATGGTTGATGGTTTGTATATGATTTTCCCCAAATTTAGGACTTATTTGTTACCACTTGACTTAATATGCTGTTATAGGAGGATTACAACAAAAATTATTATTATTATTATTAGCACCGCTTCTTACTACCCGTTCGGGTTATACGCACTTACGCTAACGTGTATTGTTAGGGTGATTATGAGCTTAAATGAAGGACCTACAGTTTAACGTGGAATCCGAACCACGGTGGAGGCCTGGCATTCCCCACATTCACAAGATATCTTGTACAGAGGTGAAGGAAGGGTTTGTTAATCAGATAAATCTGTGCCGGGACCGAGGATTGAGCCCCAGCTACCAGCATAGAAAACTGTGACCTTACCCCTAGCTTGCCAGGTCACCAACAACAAATATAATATGCAGTTCTTTGATCAGAGATGAATTTTAATAAATTAGTACTAGTGTATAATGTACTAATACATCTTTCATTAGAATACAATTCTAGATTTTAAGCCCTTACCCTTAATTTAGTAGGCATACTCGCTACCGAATGAGCTAATATGGTAGATGAACTACACGTTAATGTAACACAAGCATAAAGGACAGTCCACTGACATGATTAAGCGATGGTTGACACGTCAGTTTCTCAGTACACAATATTTCAAGTTTCAATTAAGAAGTGTAATAATAATAATAATAATAATAATGATAATTATAATAATAATTATGATAATGATAATAATTTTAATAATAATTATCATAATTATTTTAGTTATAATTATAATAATAACTATAATAATTATTATCATTATAATTATAATAATAATTATTATATTTACTAACATTATTATTATTATTTACAGTTTTCATTTGGGTGAAGCTAGGCCAATACCTTTTCTAAAGTTTAGTAGAATTAGAGGTATATTATATCATTTTTATATTATTTGAGAAAAATCTAATTTCTCGTTTTTCCCATTCCTAAGTTAGAAGTATAGTTGTCACATAGTATAGAGCGTCACACTCGGGTTGAACTAAGTTCCTGGTGATGGGTGGATTAAAATATTTAATCCAATGAAATGGTGATACACTTCCTCTAAAATTCTACCCTCCTCACACACTTATTCCCATATCGCAATTAATGTATGAAGATATCCCGACACTATACGAAGATGTGCGATTAAATAAACTTTGTTTGAATCACTAGACTAAGCTCTGAATTGTCCTAATAGAGAGACCAGGCACAAAAAAATATATAATTATCAATTTCACCTGCATCGGTAGTCAAATTGTGTAAGACGTCACTCTCGTAATAGACTACATTGCCATTGATAGTGAGATAATGGATCTAATCCCGGTTGGGTGAGCTGGAAGTGGCTTTTCCCAGATGTTTCTACACTTTCCCTCAATGCAAATGCTGGTAGACGTCCTCTAAATCCAACCCTACTCATCTATAGCTCATTAGCGTAATTAGTACATATGCGAAAAGGTCGTAGTAATATGTGGTGATATAAAAATATATAGACAGTAATAATCATTTTCCAAATGACCAATTATTTCGCTATCAGAAGCTTCAACGGAAAAATAATTGAATTTAACCATCGCCACGAATGAAAAAGAGTTATCGATTGACGTTACCAACAACAAAGCGCATATATATATATATATATATATATATATA
>CABFOW010001478.1:29010-57422 GCA_902141385.1 Timema californicum
TATGTATGTATGTATGTATGTATGTATGTATGTATGTATGTATGTATGTATGTATGTATGTATGTATGTATGTATGTATGTATGTATGTATGTATGTATGTATGTATGTATGTATTTCTGCTTGTTGCTAGTAAGCTCAAAAAGCACCAATCAGATAGAGACGGGACTGTTTTTGTTGCACTCCTTATATATTTGTGGACAGGATCATCTACATACCATCACTCCATATCATAAGCAAGCGAAGCAGTGTATACAAAACTGGGCGTACGCAATAAACATATGTCGCGGCTGCGTAGCGTGGGTCCATTGCATGCCCTTTGATTCGGCTAATGGAAGGGAGGGTAGAGTTCGTGTTTCTTAGCTAATATTGGTATGAGTATACAGCATTTGTCTAGAATCGGTTGGTCTTTTCCCAGCATTTAAGGTTGTTGATTATGTTGAATTCGTTAGCGTCGCCCAAAATATTCTTATAAAGGTCTATCCAACTGGCATCCCGCAGGCCACATGTGGCAAAATATTTTGTGGCCCACGAATCATTAGAAACGTTAAGAAAAAAATAACGTCATTCAATATTTCTTTAAATTTGATATGACTTCAATTGTATGGAATTTATATTAAGTATTATTTGTTGTACTGTACTTTATATCAATTATTGTAATAATTTTAATTCAATTAGTAAATATACCTAATTTCCATGTGTTTACTGCACACTATCTAGGAATATAAATTGATGACCTTAACTAATTTCAAGTTGGACAGCCTTGTTCTTAATTATGTTTGGTAACAAGCCAAAATCTAAATTTCTTTTGGTGTAGTAAGACACTATCTATTTATTGTTTCCTTCAACTTTTTTTAAGTTAGTTTCTTAAATTATGATTTTAATCTATTGAATTTCTTGATTTATATTACAACATCACGTGAGCGAGTAAATTTTGATAAAAGGATTATTTAAATAATTTATTTTGGTTCCTTAAGACATACAGGTTGACCCTGGTGGTCTAGGGGTAAAGTGCTCGCCACATGATCCCATGATCATTGGTTCAAACCAAGCCGGGGATCTATAAATTTTAATTGAGAGATAAAACTATATAGCACAACTTCCTTCAGTGGGTAAGTAAAGCCGCTCAATCTATGTGGATTGTGGAATATAAAAGAATCCTGGAAATTGTGTGAAAATACCTTTCCCGGTATTGTAAGACCTTTCTCTTTCGCTCATAGACTTTCCCGTGTACTGATATAATCAGTCGGTTCAGAAAGTTCACGTTAAATACCTTCAATAAATACTACAGGTGGTCATTAATGTGTTGCATCGTTGACATTTAATATATTTACTTGCCTCAGACTCTCTTAAATGGTGTTTTTTTGGTAGTTTGGTTGATTTGATTTATCTAGAAGAGAATTAATTAAACTAACTTAAGTGTGAGTAAAACCATGGTCAAACTCTTCTTATTAATAATTAAGAGTAACATCCATCATCTGTCATAAAAAAACACCCCGACCAAAACATGTAAGGTAAGGGTAGAAAAAAACGAGACAATACTCCTTTATTTTGCGAAACTCCCATGTGTTCTTAAAAACTGTTCACCAAGGGAAGGATTGAAGGGTTAGGTGAAAGGAGGGGGAGGGGGATTGAAAAATTGTAGACGTTCTAAGAGCGTAGAAGGGAGAGGGTTGAGAACTCATGCATAATAACGAATTGCTATCTCGAGGGTAAATTAAAATTAAACAGGCTGCCTGCTTGTGACTTCAAAACTTTACTATTTACTGCGACGTTAAAAAAAAAAGGACAGACAAATTCCTAAAAGGAATACGTTGAAAAGAGATAGTTTATAAGATGAGATGACGAAGAGAAAATTGTAAACTTGCTTTGGGTAAAAATACATTATTACCAAAAACAAAGTTTTTTTTCTTATGTATAATGTGTACCGAAATATAAATAGGAAGGATTTGTGAAACGAAAAAATTAATGGAGTTTTCTATTGCCTCGTTTACTTATCATATAAATATATAACATCTAAGAAGGTTATTAACATATATTTTTACTATTTGAACAAGAACTAGACTCACTTGAATAGTTGAAGTAACAATGTAATATAATATTATATCCGCAATTAGGTATTCTATTATTTATTTATTTTTACAAATATGTTTCTTAAATCTCATGTGTATTCATTAATATTTTTTTTGTTTCATGTGTATTGTTATATTTTACGTTTTACTCTTTCATGAAGTAAATTATAATTAAAAGCAAATTTAACTCTTTCATCCTAAAATCACATCGGTAGGCAAGCAAACTGAACCTAAAAATACTTTAGACTTATTTACCTCTATTGGTGAGGTAAGGCTTAAAAACTCGGTCAAGTTTAGATTATTTCTTTCTAAATAACTGCTGGTTCTAAATCCATGATAATCGTGGTACACTTTCTCTGAACTAAGCCCTCCTCATCGTTATACAATTAGTGTTGTTAAACTTAGCTTGTGGGAAAAAGTAGTAAGACATGTTGCAAAATTAAAAAAACTCACCTTTTCTAACTAATTTAAAAGTTCTAAATTTTATAAAAATTAGAGTTAGACCCCATTGATATATTTTGAAAAATAATCTGGAGCCCCCATTCTTGGTGACCAAGAGGTAGTATATACTTATAGTCCATTAAATATTAAGTAAATATGTGTAAATCATTCATTAATGCTCAAAAATGAGCTGATAAAATAATCTATAAATTATAAGTTATGATTCAATTTATTTTCTAGTCTAGTGTAATGTCTTTTTATGATATTTTCTTTGTAAAAAGATTATTTATTCATCTATTATTTTAATTCAAATTTAGTTTAATTAATTGCAAGATTAAATACAAACATCTACACGGACAAATGAATAACAAAAACATCCAATATAAAATTTTAATATGTAAAATTATGACGAGGAGCACTGAGAAAATCTATCTTAAAAAATTAAAGTACATATTTAATATTTTAGTAAATTAAGAAATACTAATACATTCATTTTACACTATTTCTTAAACTACTAATAGAAAGAATTACAAAGAGCCTACGTGGTATAGTGGTCAGAGTTCTAAGCTACAGAAAATGAGATCCCAGTATCGATCCTAGGTACATCCATGTTTTCTGTGAAGCAGTGAGTCTGGAATGGGGTCAGCTCAGCCTCGTGAGGACAAATTAGAAGTTACTTGAACGAATAAGTGTCGGCTCTGGTCTAGAAAACTGAGATTAGTGGCCGGAGGGTCCATTGTTCTGACTACATGACACTCCCTATCTTCATAAATTTTCACTCTCCTCGCCAATAAAATGTGGCCACTCGTACACGATGCCATGGATTTTTTATTAAATAAATTATTTTTTTATTTCATCATATTTAATATCTATCATTTTAAGAATTTTGGTAATGCCTTGTTTCTATAAAAAATAACAGTAATATTATTTAAACAACTATTTTCTCCCTGTTTAAGAATGAACAAAATGACACCTCACCTTTCAAAATACGTTCAAAAGAGAATTAAACACCAACGTTATGATGCAAGTGGTTTTATTCTAACAATTTATTCAAATAATCATTTCTCTTACACACCTTAACAAGTGCAAAAAAAAGAAATTTATCCACACCTTCTCAAACGGGCACATAAAATCCGCCCCCCCCCCCTTCCCTAACCTTCTCATTATCCCTTTAACTGCTCATCGAAATTCGTATTTTATTGTCGTGATCTTCTTATAAAGAGTTTGTTCTTCTTTTTTATATTCTCCAGATAGCATCTAAAGTCATTCAAGTGTTGAATTTAGGAGAAGTTGTTCAATAATGCATCAGCGTGAAAATGTCACCTTTGTAACCTACATTTATTAGTCCTTAACGTTTTTCTAATGTCATACAATGACGTCATGTACGCTGTACGTGGGTAATACTTACGAGTAGTCATAATATAAATAGTTTTAAACGGTTTTGTAGGGTAAATTTTGTGTTTTTTTCTTGAAGAGGGTGTAAGTGTACTAAAGGGACTATAAAATGGGTAGTTTTCTTAGAATAGGTAGACGACCAGTGTATTGAAAACGTCCCTTGAACCGAGGAATTTTTTTACTATTTTAAGTTTAAATAGTTTTATCTTTATTATTTAAAAAAGGAAAATAAAACTCATTTATAACTTAAATTCTACTAGTCTATAAAAATGAGTTAATATATAATTATATATTACTATTTCATGCAAAAACAACTAAACTGATTATTCTAATATTTCGAATTGCTATAGTTCGGATGTTTGGTTAATAAATAGGGAAATAAAATTTTCTTACGCAATTTTTTTTCAAGATTGAGGCTAAAGGTACAACTTTTTAAAATCTTCCTTATCGTCTGCTCTAGAGATTTTCGTTGGAACGAATTTTAAAGTTTCCTTGAAATAAATTAGATATGATGGCCATCTTGTAAGAGAATGGTGACTGTATAACACTAATATTTAGTCCATTCAAAGCTTTTTACTATTAAATTACGGGAAACCTGACCATGGGAAGCATGTAATAATATGTTAGTTTTTTTATTACTATTCTTAATATTACATTATAGGTGTTTAGCTAACAGTTGTTTGTATATTTTCTGTACAATAATCAATACATCTATTTTAATATAGGATATATACTATAAAACACATGCTTTGAGTGATATTAAAAATTTGAATAATATTAGTACCTGTTTAAAAAAGGGTTTGTTGTGTCAGAACTTTCTTTGGAATTAAACTAAAGGGTAGGTCCTTGATACCAGTTATAATTGATATATATATATATATATAATGCGTATAACCCGAACGGATAGTAATATGCTGTGCTAATATTAGTAATAATAATAATAATGATAAGCACGTGATAACTTTATTAATAACATGTGTCACGACAAGACAACACTGTTTATTAAAGTTTGATTTTAATTAATAATATTACACGTTATTTGTTATATGAATGAATCAAACTTATTCATGGGTTGCAGGTGATTGGTCTATCACAATAACTCCTCACGCTAGCCGTCCTTAATTCCGATTGTCGAGCGTCACTCCAACGTTCGACCACTTCCAAAACTTCACTCCCTGGAATTCTACCACTTTACCACCATTATGTGGCTTACCAGCAAGCTCTTACGGTTCTACCAGCAGTAAATAATATCCACTTTCCACAACCACTTATCGACTAATAGTTGTCGAAGCTAAATATTATTTATCTTGTTCACTATAATATATTATAATATATACAGTCGACTCTGTCTATAATGAAACTCTACGGACTCAGATATTTAGTTCCCTATGTCCGAAATTCACTAAAACTGACATATTTTTTTATAAAGATTAAAGTAGTGTGTTGATGAAAAACAAAATAAGAGTTAAAATACAATCACTCTTAATGAAATATATTAATTAATGGTAGCCAAAGTGATTCTTTACTACAATGTTAGTTGGTAGTTTTCTCGTGAAAATATTTTTTTTTTGTTAATTTTTGTATTATAAGAATGTCCAAAAACAAATAAATTAAAAATTGTCACGTAGCTATTATATCTTATAGTTTTTGCACTATTAAAAGTATGTAAAACAACCTATTTTTAAAAACTATTTAAACGATATAAAGAAATGTGCCTTCAAATATTTGAAAAAATATAATTTTTTTATGGTAATTAATTAAATAAGACTCGAATACTGGAGATAGTTTTATATGTATTGATCTTCTTTGAAAATGGTTATATACCCGCCTCGGTGGCGCAGTTGGCAAACGCTCTACTCGTGTTGAGCTCGACTGCTAAGGACGGGGAGATCGAGGTTCGAGTCTCGGTTGGGTGAACTGAGGGTGGTTTTCCTAAATGGTTTTCCACTCTCCCTCCACGCAAATGCGGGTTCACTTCCTCTAATTCAACCTTCCCAGTTCCTAATCCATTAGAGTAATTAGTACTTAAAGCGTATAACCCGAATGGGTAGTAAGACGTGGTGCTAAATATTATTATTATTATTATTAAAATGGTTATATTAGGAATGGAAGGAGCGTTTCTAAACATTAAGAATTTAAAAACCGGTGACTTAACCCACACAATGTATTAAAATTGTACTAAAATGTATTCCCTTTTTTAAACACTGTATGGGCAGAAATGGTTATCGTGGGCCTTATCATAAATTTATTTAGAGTAGTAAACGAGATTAGCAAAGCACAACATTATTTTATTCAATCCAAATATTAGGTAATGAGATAAGTATTTACAGTACAAAGACTTTATTAAAACAATATTATTACATGGTCTTAACTTAAATATCCCAAATATTGTAAATAAAACAATTAAATTTGGTTATTTGCTATGCTTTCCCTTTTTAGTTAACTTTAATGAGCTTGTGTCTTATCAAGAGAAAGCTACTTTCTTTTTTTGTTAAGCCAGTTCGAATAGAGTTAGAAAGTTAATGAGCGACACAGTTAGTTACCACTCTTTATAAAAAAAAACTATTGAAAAACTAAACACAATATACCGTAAAAAAACAGTTTATTGTGAAGGTTTTTATTTGGTTTGCCATTCTTTAGAGAATGCTCTTTACTATCGAGTAGTTGAAGCTATCAGTAAAGTGCCTTTTGAATAATGTATTGACAACATTTGGGTCCAAAAGGCAGTCCCGATCCAGTTTAAACATTTAAAAGGATTTAATATTCTTACTATTCTACACTCTGGACTAGTCACTAAGTGTATGCCCATTAGTACGAGAGACCTGCGATAGTTTCACCGTGAAGCCGAGTAAAATATTTGTTCTAATGAATTTCATTTAGTTGAGGTATTCCACATGCACTTTCTAACCGATTGAATATATCAGCACAGGAAAATTTCTACGAGCAACAATGAAAGGGCTTAACAAATTCGTCGATAAAGGTAATTTTCCCATACCTTCTGGGACTATTAAACATAACACAATCAAAATGGGGCCGACGGGTTTATTTCCCCTCCTAAAGGAAGCTGTGGTACGGATTCTCATCACACAAGAAAAATCCTTCGATCTCGGCTGGGTTTGAACACACAAATCATCGGGTCCTGAGGTTAAAACTTTACCCCGAAACCACTGAAGTCGACAAACTAATATAAAACAAAAATAATATTTTCTTTATCATATAAATCTGGCCACAGTAGTTGTCCAATATCTTATAAAACACCGAGAGATTATTATTTCCTAATATGTGTGTGCTTCTTTATACACCCACCAGCAGCCGCTAGATGAGCTAGATGTGTGTCTTTCCACACCTTTCAGAAGCTCCTAGATGACCTATAATTGTGTGTAATTCCACAACCTCCAGAATCCACTAGATGACCAAGAAGTCTGTGTCTTTCCAAACCCTCCAGAACCTACTAGATGACCAAGAAGTCTGTGTCTTTCCACACCTTCCAGAAACCACTAGATGACCAAGGAGTCTGTGTCTTTCCACACCCTCCAGAACCTACTAGATGACCAAGAAGTCTGTGTCTTGCCACACATTCTAGAACCCACTAGATGACCAAGGAGTCTGTGTATTTCCAAACCCTCCAGAACCCACTAGATGACCAAGAGGTCTGTGTATTTCCAAACCCTCCACAACCCACTAGATGACCAAGAAGTCTGTATCTTTCCAACCCCTCCAGAACCTACTAGATGACCAAGAAGTCTGTGTCTTTCTGCACATTTCAGAAGCTCCTAGATAACCTATAATGGTGTGTCTTTCTAAACCCTCCAGAACCTACTCGATGACCAAGAAGTATGTGTCTTTCCAAACCCTCCACAACCCACTAGATGACCAAGAAGTCTGTATCTTTCCAACCCCTCCAGAAGCCACCAGATGACCAAGAAGTCTATGTCTTTCCAACCCCTCCAGAAGCCACTAGATGACCAAGAAGTCTGTGTCTTTCTACACCTTTCAGAAGCTCCTAGATAACCTATAATGGTGTGTATTTCTAAACCCTCCAGAACCTACTCGATGACAAAGGAGTCTGTCTTTCCAAACCCTTTAGAACCCACTAGATAACCTAGAAGTGTGTATCTTTCCCACCCTGCCGAAGCTCATAGATTACCTAAAATTGTGTATTTTTCCACCCCAGCCCCCAGAAACTCCTAGATGACCTACAATTTGGCCAGATAAAATCAGACCGTAGGCCAGATATGGCCCACAGATTTTAAATTGCTTACTGCAACCTTATACCATGCGGCCATAAAAGCAGGTCTATTGATAGGTTCAAAAAGTGTATGTTAAACATGTCAAATAATAACAATAATTATTATCGTGTGACCCACTTTGGTGGCTGTATGGTATAAGGCGCTACTCTCACAATAGAATAGACTGACAAAAACGGGGAGATAGTGGTTCGAGCCCGGTACGGTGTACTGAAGGTGGTTTTCTTAAATATTCTCTCTACTTCTTCCTCCACGAAAATGCTTGTACACCTCCTATAAACTAAACCTTTCTCATCCCTAGCCCATTTCGTAATTAGTGCATAATTGTATAATAAAAATGGGGACCTGGTGGTCTAGGGGGTAAGGTGTCAGGCTTCTGTGCTGTGGGTCCGGGGTTCAATCCCCGGTCCCGGCAAAGATTTATCTGATTACCAAACCCTTCCTTCACCTCTGACAAGACGTGTATTAATCACAACTTGTGAATGTGTGGAATGCCAGGCCTCCACCGTGGTTCGGATCCCACGTTAAACTGTAGGTCCTCCATTTCATCTCACAATCACCCTACCGTTACACAATAGCGTGCGTATAACCCGAACAGGTAGTAAAACGTGGTGCTAATAATAATATTATTATTATTATTATTATTATTATTATTATTAGCACCGCATCCTACTACCCGTTCGGGCTATACGCACTTACGCTAATATGTAATGGTAGGGTGATTGTGAGATGAAATGGATGACCTACAGTTTAACGTGGGATCCGAACCACGGTGGAGGCCTGGCAGCTAATAATAATAGTAATAATATAAGAAAAACTATCGTGTGTGTTCATAAAGTAGGGATTTTATCCTTTCGTAGTATTATTATCATCCTAACCTCTTCTCCTCTTAAAGGAAACGATTGAAGCCAACACTTGCGTTAGGAAAATGAAGCATTCTGTATTCCAAGTTCGACGTCCGCTTAAAGTGTTACCCCTCCTAGAGGAGGACCTGTTTCTTACAAACCATGAGTAAGTTTCAATGTGAGTAAACTTCATATCCCCACAGTTCCACCACATTCAACCCTCCCAATCACTAATGAGATTGTTACAAAACGTTGAGTGAGCCACTTGACAGTACCAGCGACACCACGTGAGTGAGTGTGTGTGTGTGAGGGTGGAGGGGGGAGGAGGAAGGGGGGGGGGGTTAGAAGGATAGAGAGAGAGTACGCATCTCTACTTGAAACGCAGAAAAAAGAAGTAGAAGAGAGAAGGAATCAACAGTCCTTTTAACTTGCTTCCGAACACGTATCATTGTCCAAAGAACGTAAATATTTTTTTTGGTCCTCTAAAAGTCTTACGTTTACGTAAAATTGTTAAGATTTTTCTATATATATATATTTTTTTTTGCGCCTAATTTTAATACCCATCGGGGAAATCAGCGATAAATTACACTTATGGAGTTTTGAATAAAGCTGTAATCTTTCTGTAAATGTGTCCACATTTGTGTGCCGAGAGAGAGAGTGAGAAACCATTTTAGTGGTAAAAAAATTCATCAGTATACCGGACCCCAATCTAAGCCTTGATATCCCCATTAAATTTATCTTAATGAAATAGAGATGTAATAATTTTCCCATATATTCCTACATATAACGGAACTCTTGGTCTAGTGGTTAAAACCCATGACTAGATATCTAGATGTCCCGAGTTCGATTCCCTGTGGTAATATAGGTATTTTTCCTCGAGAGAAAAACTGTTTCTTTTGGTAATCATGGTTTTGTTTGTTAGACTTAATTTAGAGATAAGATTTCCACAGGCTTTGCGACTTTATAATCACCATCATCACATTATCTAATTGCAGGTGTGTCTTGTAGAAAACCTCCAAGCTATACCCTTGTCAATGTTCTGTTCCCAAAGAGCAGATAGAAGTCTACATACAGGGGCGACCAAAATAGATATTGTAATTCTCATGGTAAAATATGTCTCACGAAAAAAAACCTCCACGTAGCGTTTAAACTAGGTAGATGAAAACATATTGGATCAAGGAGTTATGTCGTTTTGCATTTTTATAATAATCTACTAACTAAACCATAGAATTGACACCAATAAAACAATTTTAACTTAATAATTTGTTTTAATGGAAAAAACTATCAAATGTATTTCAACCTTATTATTGTTGAATGAAGAATCTAAAATAACTGAGTTAACAATTTGTAAAAGTAGAAAAAAGCACTTATTGTTTACAAGTACTTTTTTCTACTTTTTAAAGATTTCTATAGTAGGCAAAACTATGTCAAATTTATGCGTTATAAGTATTTTATTTATGTGTCAACATAATCAGTGGTCAAGTAATCTAAGATGTCAGGCTCTCAACAGTAAATAGAAAGGCTTACACACTTAGGGTTCCTAAAATTTCCATAAAAATTTCCATCTTTCTGAATTTCCTCGTTCCTGTATATTGATCATCACTTTTTAGCTTTTACCGACTAATCTGAATACGAGATAAAAATTAAATAAAACTAGCCTTTCTCTTTGCATAAAATATTGAAGTATCTCCTATAGTTTCTCCTTGGCGTTGACTCGTAGATAACAGATTAAAACCTGTCTATAAATATTATTCATATCTTTTATAAAAACTCATTTAAATATATTCAGTAGTTCTCTAATTATTATCGAACATTTAAGTGCATAAACTCCTTTATAAGGATCTGTGAGTTCAAAACAATCAACGAAATTAAAATGTGATTTCTCTTTGGATTTACTAATTAAACGCATTCTCTAATTTCTCTTTGGATTTGGTGATATAGTTATAGAGAACAATAATTAATTCTACATTCAATGTGAGAATACACCAGTGAGAGCATGTTTTAAGACATCATTGAAAAACATCAATCTAATTTAATTTAGTTTAACTTGTTTGATCAAAAGCCTAAGCACTTTCCGATAGAAATCTAAATAATGTAAAGTGGTTCTCTCATTATAAGCGAACATACGAGAATAGAGAAACTCTAATTTAAAGATAACACATTCTGTCATGTTCGACGTTATTTGGTACCAATCATTTTAAGGGTTCGAATGGTGGCTAAAAAAAATTTCTAGAACCTATAAGATCCTGAATTTTACTAAAAATTGGTGGGCAAAATAAATTTTTCTCCTGTTTTTTGATAGATAATTTAATTTTACCTTCTAAAGCCATGCGCCTAATTTCTTTATTTTATCTAACTTTGTTGAAGCATGACCTAATCTAATTACTGCATTTAGTTTAATTCACATAGAAAAAATACGAAAATTCACACTAAAATGTAAGAAGAAATAATGATTGTAGTTTCCACAGTAAAGGTTTTACACTAATATTCAAACGGATTATTTATATTTTTTCAATGAGATTTCTGGTTAAAATAATAACATTTCTTATTACATGATGTTTTGTACTAATCCGAAGTCGTATAGTCGCTTTTAAAACTAACGTATACATTTATTCAAGCCATGATAACTTTATTTTCATGGTCAAAGTCTTGGTAGGTAGGAATTAACATACATCACCAACTAATTATGAATTTTCATAATTTTAAATATATATAATATGAAAACATTGATTGGACATTTGTTTAGTGTTTTTTTACATATCTCAGTCAAAAAGTATAATTAATATAAATTATATTTAAGATTATATGAATGTTTTAGAGCTGAGCAAGCAGGTACTATGAATATGATATTAGGGTTATGGTTACGTGGACTAAGGAATCAGGCTTACGACACACTATATTGTCATCTAATAATATAACTATCTTATAATCCCGGTCGCGTGAAATGAAGATAGGTTTTTCAAATTTGACTTATCGAGTTTTGTTGAATTTTTCCCCAAGTGAATGCTGATGCATTCCATCTATAATCCCTTCATGATTTCCACCTCATTGATTAGTCCAAATTATACTTTTTTTTTAATATTTCCCCATTCTTGGTCAAAACAGCTGATTAAAATATATATACTTATATTTTTATTGTTGCTACTTACTACTCGTTCGGATTACATACATATGTACTAACTACGCTAATGTTTCTAGGGATAAGGTAAATATAAATTATAGGAGGCGTACCAATATTTGCGAGGTAGGAGAATGGAAAAACCTTTGGTAGAAACTACCCTCAGTACACCCAACAGGGATCTAAATCCGGATTTCCTTGTCATCAGAAATCTAGTCTATCGCAAAAGTGATGCCTTAGTGGTTAGAACATGCGGCCACTTAATCGGGTCTAGATTATATATAAATATATATATATATAAAATAAAATTTAACTAACTAAAGTTTGATTTAATTATCTTGTTTTGTTAGCCTAGATGGTTTAAAGGAACAATAGTCAATGCACAACAGAGATGTAAAAAAATCCAAAGTAGCATAATATTAAGCACCTGGTTTGGTGGCCGCATAGTATAATGCACTACTCTCGTGTTAGATTAGACTGCCGATGATGAGAAATCAGGGTTGGAATCTCGGTTGGATGTACTTAGGATGGTTTTTCCACTCTCTCTCTCTCTCTCTCTCTCTCTCTCTCCACGCAAATGTAAGTACACTTCCTATAAATATAACCTTCCTAATCCATAAAACAATTAGCGCGTTAGAAAATAATACTAGGATCCGAACAGGTAGTAAAAACGCGGTGCTAAAAGAAACACAAATGAATTTCGTGCTTTCCACAAAAGGTCATCGGATACATCTTAAACATACTGTCCTCACAGATAAAGGGAGATGACAATAAAGTGAGTGTAGAAAGAGAGAGAGAGAACTGGGTTAAAGGGAAGAGAGACAAAGTAACCGAAATGGAATATCAAGTGAAAAGGAGGGGTTGGGAGGGGGGAGTTTCAGCAGCCTCCAACGTTTGATCGAATCAAGCAGGAAGAACCGGAAACTGCTTAGTCTCGGTGACGTCATTATCGATCTATGTGGCTTTTGCTACGAGATAAGCGAGAGGATTCTCATGAGTGGTTGATGGCAAGGAAGGGGTGGTAAAAGGGTTGAGAGGAGAGGGGTAGCTTCGCCCCCCCCCCGTCCCTTTCTCCCCCAAGCATCCCAACAGATGAGCATCCTGACTAGGAATGTGAAATGAATTGTTTCATCCGATATTTGGGACTTTCCAATGTCCAGAAAAGTCAAGATAGGTTGAACTGGGTTTTGTGGGTAATTGGATTTGTTGTTGTTTTTCTGTATCGCTTAAAGAATTTCATAAATAGTTTTAGCGTTAACATTAGCTACTTATTATAGCGTTACTATTAATATAAATAATAATATTGTTTGTATTAACATTTATGGTAATATATTGTGTATTAACATAAATATTAATATTCCATTAAATATCTTAGATCTCATTAACTTATTATAGAATAATAAATAATAACTCTAAAATTATAACCCAATATATGCACATATTTAGGCATGTAAATAGGTTTTGTGAGGGTATATAAACCTATCTAGCATAGAGGAAGTATTGTGATAGGTACTTAAAATAAACAATCGTGAAGTTTTGATGAAAAAGAATTACAACGTTCCCTTAACTCAAAAGAAGTTATATTCCATTGCATCTGTCCATTTCATACATTGGATATGTATATAAATATATAGTGCATATAGTCTATATACTAATAAATGGTTGTAAGTGAAGTATATTGACTTTTTAATGTATAAGTGTGATAATTTGTGTGTGTGCATGTATACATGTACACTCTATCTAACCCGAAAGGTAGCAGTCTTACTTTGAGGGATTACAATATGGCCGTATCTTATAGCCCGTACCAAAGTGTATTAATGAAAGGTAAGCTTGGTGCCTTGCAGAGGGGATGGAGGGTACATATGCATTTATATGTGTGTATGTATATATGTATGTATTTACTTATGTATTTATGTTTATATGTATATTTGTGTGTATAGTTGTATGTGTGTATTTATGTGCTTATGTGTGTATACATGTATGTATATATGTATGTGTGTATGTATGTATTTTATATATGTATATATATGTATTTATTTATGTATATATGTATGAATATAATATATTATGCATTTATGTATGGATAGATTTATATATATATATATATACTAATACTAATTCTAATTCATTCTAATTCATTCTTTGCAATAGGTTGCATACATCCAAATACTCTCTCGCATGATTTCACCCGTCTGTATATTTCAGCATCTATCCTTATATATATATATATATATATATATAAGTCAAAGACGGCAGTATATTAAGGTGTGTTAACGCCAACATTGCTTAAAGGATGTGAAACGTGGGTTTGTCAGGAGCAATACAAGAGCAAGGTGAATGCGGTTGAAAATATATATCTAAGGAGTGTATGTGGAAAAACTCGTATGGACAGAAAAAGTACTTAATGTGTGCTTAAAGAGTGTGGTTTGAAAGTTAATCCAAAAGAAACATATTTTCGTATGTTTTGGGCATGTTGAGAGGATGAGTGTGGATCGAGGTGTTGAAGCAAGTATATGAAGGTAGAGTTTGTGGATCAAAGGGATGGGGTTGGCCATGTAAGACATGCTAATTATTGATATAAAGGAAGGTGTAAAAAGGAAATATTAATAGATTTAAGAATAAGAGACTGCATGACTCAGTGTATGGATGTTGTTGAAGCGAAGGGATTATTCAAGAATAGGGAAGTGTGGAGAAAGTTAGTGAGGATGGATTAAGTACGGAGTTGTTTTAAGAACTGTATGTACAGTGTTTTTGCCTACCCCGTAAGGGTATGGAGTGTCTAGGTATGTATTTATATACGTAAGTATCTATGTTGAGAAACTTTATCTTCTTTGAAGAAATAAATATCTAATTTATAAGTAATTATGTTTCTTTCCATTACTTTTGTAAATATTGTTAAAAGCTGAAAGTTTCTATTTCAATTTAATCTAGTCAAACTTTTAAATACTTTAAAAAGAAAGTAAAGAAGTTTAACAATTTTATTCATAAGAAAACTTAATTGAAACATTTGAGCTCTTATGTACGTAGAGTTTTTAAACTTTTAATTTGTTCGGTATTGAAGCAAAGTACATGTTGTAACGATACCAAGTATTGCATATATGAACGTTGAGTGTATTTGTGATAAAATTAGTTCTCGTCTTTGAAAGTAAATAATTAAGTAATGCACATTATATTTTAACAATCTTTTTAAAGTTATACTCATTCTATTAATGACTTTAAAAAATATGGTAAAGCTCACTTTAACACCGGTAGAAATATTTTGTAAAGTTATCTAAGGGGAAGGGGTTATTAATCGATATTAGATCTAAAAAGTCCCATATTATGCTAGAGTTTTTATTACTATCAACCTGATATGAAACTAAACTAAAGTTCTTTTTTTAGCTCGTAAAAAGGAAAGCACTAGCAAATAACTTTAGGGGAATGAGAATATTCTCAAATAGCAAAAGGTTGTGAATGCGAAACGTTCTCAGGTGTCTTTTATATTATTATTGTTATTATTTTAGATCACCTTTAAAAAGTTCTTCAGGGGGGAGGGGGGGGACCTTACGTCTGTGTGCTAGATTCCCAGAGAAAGACGGAAATTGAGCCATTTAGCATGCTGACGCCCAGCTCGTCGCTGCTTTAACTATGGTAAATTACATGGTAACGTGTAGCTATACAGCGCCTCGGACCCTCTACCATAATAACACTAATATATGTCCTCTTCTATAGGGTGGTTCGAAACTAAGTCCCTAAAGAAACATTTTTTAGACTAGCATCTTCCGTTCAAAATATACGCTTATATACTAATTATGCCAATAGTTTTAAGGAGAAGGAAGATTATATTTAAAGTAAATGTATTCGGATCTGCGTGGATAGAGAGTGGAAAGCCATTTTGTAAAAAAAACATCTTCACTACATCCAACAGAGATTTGAACCTCGATCTCACAGTCATTGGCAATCTAGTCTATTGTTAGAGTAGCGTGTTAGAACATGTGGCTACCGGAGTTGGTCATTTACGTAATTATAGTAGTGTTTATGGGGAAGAGCTTTCTTTGAAAATAAATATTTTTTAAATCTGAACCTTGTAATATCTTAACTCTCCGGACAGTTATTAACATTAATGCGAATGGTAGGATAAAGATAGAACTTAAGAGAAGTTAAGCTACATTTTCTCTTTATTTAAAAAGTTTTTGACAAAATTCCACTACACCCTTGACAGATATTCAAGATATGTTGATATTAACATGTGCAGAAAACTAAACTTTATGTTGCTGCAGGAGAAATATTTGATTTATTTTGGTCAAACAAATTTAGTTCTATAAAAACTATAAAAATACTTGCGCTCCCTTCTGCCATACCTTAAGTACAAATCCTTTGAATAAATAAATTGATAATTTTTTTCTTTTGGGAATTTTATTACTCATTTTAAAAATATAGTAAAATGAGATTTGTAATTGCCTTTACGTTTATTGACAGTTCTATTTTATTTATTCAGTATGAATAAGCTATAACAATCATTTAACGATATTCTATCATATATTATTTCCCAGTTCTTATTTATTTAGTTACACACTAATTAAATTAAACCAAGTGAAATTGTTTATTATATAGGTTCAATCCTCGGTCCCGGACCAGATTTATCTGATTACCAAACCATTCCTTCACCTCTGACAAGACATCTGGTGAATGTGGGGAATGCCAGGCCTCCACCGTGGTTCGGATCCCACGTTAAACTATAGGTCCTCCATTTCATCTGACAATCACCCTACCATTACCCATCAGCGTAAGTGCGTATAACCCGAACGGGTAGTAAGACGTGGTGCTAATAATAATAACAATGTTTATAATATAACCTATTATCTATAAAGAAAAGTTACAAACTGAGCCTAGATCTTCTGACAAAGAAACTAACAAAAGCAAACTGTTAGTCATTGTATTTGTGTTTGGATGAACTACAAGCTGTTCACAAGATGTTCGTCCCTGATTTCTTACAAAACATAAGCCATAATATAAAAATAATGTAATCGTAAACCAGGCAATCGTTCTATAGATTTAAATGTTTCTCAAGTCAAAGAAAATTAAAACAAATGAATATGTAACCATCTTATACAACGTTCTATTCCCTGTACAGTACCCTATTTTTCATCCTTAGATAACTTAAATACATAACGCAATGGATTCTAACGGTTCTCTCTCAAACAGTTAAAATATCTACTAACATAATGTTCTTTAACAATTCCATCACAGCCGTATCAATAAAAGGTGTTTTTTATTTATTGGTTTTTCCCCCTCCTTTAAAATGTGGTCTCATATCCTCTGAATTATATATTCCTAATATATCAGGCTTGATTAAAACCACCTGAGTGATTATCTAATATGATATGAATTAGGAGTATTTATAAAATTATGTCTCACATTTTTTACTTTCTCGATAACTTACAGGTAGGGAAAATATTGTGATCGTCAAAAAAATCGAACTTGAGATTTTGATGAATCTCGAAGTTTTAGGACCCCATGAATCCGAAAGTGTTCTTTGAATTTCCGTATGTCTGTCTGTCTGTACCTCCGACTAGAGCCTACAACATTTACCGATCGGGCTAAAAACTTGGTATCTTGGGTTTTCATAGCTTTTCCCCAAAGGTTTTTGGAATTGGATATCTAACTTTAAAATTATTAAGGGTAGTTTACTGTAGGGCAAAAAGAAAAAAAAGTATATTTTCTTAAAATCGCCTTTAACAATTTTGGTTAAATCTCATTTCAAAACATTTATAAATATTCTAAACAATATGGCTACTCTAAATATTTAGGCAAAATGACTTTAAGGGCTCTGTTCTGATGCGTAAATTATCATTTATTATCATATCTACGAAACAAATCGAGGTATGAAATTACTTATCATTGAAAATATGTAGATCTATTTATAATACAAATATTTTATTCATAATAAATTTTTCATGAAACCAATACCTTTCAAGTTATAAGCATATATATATATATATATATATTTTAACTTTTCGAAAACTAAAGGTAAAGTATTGCGACCGTAAAAAAAGGTAAGCTGAAATGTTTATGAATGTCAACGTCTCATGAACCCCCGAATCCTAAAAAATTTGTCTGTCTGTGTGTCCTCTTAACCCCAAAATTAAGATTAGATTAATAAATAAAAACGAAACGTGAAAAATCGATTTTAGTCAAAATCGGTTCAAACGATTATTTAAAATGTGTATTTAGGTATTATTTGTCACGAACATGGAGATAAAGCTGTAGACTTGTTATTCTAGTATGGATTTAGCTACGGGTAGCTTACTGATTAGTTGATTTTCTTAATTTTGTTTTATTTAAAATATTGTGTTTATCAGCTCATTCCGACCAATATTTGATTTAAGAAATAATATGTTTAGCTATTAATAAATGAATCAAATATCGATATTATTGAAAGTATACTTATTTAACATACATTTAAAAGGACTAAAAATGTTCAAA
The DNA here is from genome assembly GCA_902141385.1 of Timema californicum. Lineage (NCBI taxonomy): Eukaryota > Metazoa > Arthropoda > Insecta > Phasmatodea > Timematidae > Timema > Timema californicum. The sequence continues at coordinate 47,592 of CABFOW010001478.1, forward strand.
ACATTTATGATGTCGTTTCACATTATCCCTTACGAGATTTAAGTGTATATCTTAATTTTTTGCTAAGGGTGCGAGATAATCTTTACTGTACACCTAAAAATTTATCTCCATTATATTTCTGAAGCAAAGTTTATTAATAGTTTCACTTATTTTTTGAGATTTTAGTAAAAATATCAATTTTTGTAATAGATTGAGAAAAAGTTCGGTGGTGCACCGAACAATTTATTTCTTAAGGTTCTGAGCTAAGAACATAAAAATGTATTAAAACTAATCCTAAAAGTTTTTTTCCCGTCTGATATTATGTTCCACATTGTAATACCAGTCAGAATATCCTCATAATTATAGTAATTGATTAAGAGAAAATGGTACTATTTAAGGGAAATATATTAGCATTTTCCTTGGTGGTTATTGGGAAACAATTTTGGTATGGTTTGTTAAAGTGCTAATTCTCATCATAAACCCAATATCATATATAGCACCCAACTCTCTCAAAGATATAAACCACCGTGTAAACTTCCTTACACCATGGCTTTCAAATTATAATTTACTCAGACGAGAATTACTTGGTACATATACACACACACGAATAATACCCTCCCCCTTCTCCATCAACCCCCGCCCCCCAAAAAAACCCTTTTTCATACCCTTTCCTTCCCGACCCACCCTCAAACCTTCACCCATTTACACCACGCATGACAAGGGCTCAGTTTCTTTTAAGATCAAAACACCCTCCTTTCTCACCCAAACCAAAATCCCTTTGTATCCTTACTCATTTTCTCTTCTTTCATTAACTTTCTCCCTCTTACTCCACTATCCCTCACACCCACACCCACACACATTTCCTCTGTTCCTACAGGTTTTTCTTTGTCTCAGCTTTCTCTTTATTTCATCCTTTTTACACTTCCCGTTTCTACTTTGTACATTCGTTTACGAGTTTTTTTTTATTTTTGTTTACGTAAGAAAATCTTCAACTAGTGTTTGGGTTTGACTAGAAAACATGTTGGAATCACTTTTTGAATAGTTTTGTTTATGTTATAGTATTTTTTGTTTGTTTTAGTAAATCCCTTTTTTTTGTAAAAGAAGTGCACCCCTATTTGCATGGAGAGAGAGTGGAAAATTCATTTTGTAAGAAACCACTCTCATTACACCCAACCGAGATTAGAACCTCAATCTCCCCGTCATTGGCCGTCTAGTCTGACATGAGATTAGCGCATTAGACCACGCACCTACTGAAGCATTTTTTTAAACCATCAGTTTTAAATACTAACCATAACAAATTAATACTAGAAATTCTCACAAGTAAGCCAGAGGACTGAATTTCAAGTTCTTATTTGTCTGTTTTGACGGCGATGGGGGGAATTGAGGTTGTAATCCTAGTCCGTTGTACTGAGAGAGTTTTTCTCTCAAAGACTTATCACTCACCCTTGGAATAAATATGGATATATTTAATCTATATTACATCTTCCTCATCCATACCCAATTAATATTAAAACGAGTATAGACCTGGTAGTTTATAAACTGTGAAGCAAAATACAAAATATAAGAGGTAGGAATTATGAGAGTAGGTTGCAATAAATATGAAATTATTAAAATGGAGAGAATATGGGACAATTAAAGTGATAAATTGGAAGTTGCTAACTACTCTTATTGCATTCTTTTAATATTCGAAAATTGACCCCCCCCCCTTTACCCCGCGTCACGATAAGCTCAGTCTATAACAAGCTATACGTCTTGGCCACGATGGCAGTGACGTAGGTACTACGTTTGATTTGCTGAATGTAGATCCATGTGTCTCAATAATGAGGAATTGTAAACCATATCAGGAATAGTTGTAAGGAGTTCTTAGTCTGTATCTTAGGGTATTTACTTATATTATTACTAGGTGTCCGGTCTCACGATAGGTCCGTTACTTTTGTCAGTGAACTTAAGACAGTCGATGCGCCCTGTACTCTGCTTCATCCTTCAGCTCCCATAATTTTCTTCGTTCCTTTAAGTCATCCACTAATTGAATCCTCCATTTTTACTAAGATCCTCTTTCCTTCAACCTCTACCTCTATGAAGTCATGAGAAGATAATTCCTGCAAAGTATGTGCCTGATCTAGTTTGCTCACAATCTTTTACGAGGAGGAAGATTGGGAAACTATTAAAACTATTATTAGCATTATTATTATTAGCACCGTGTCTTACTACCCGTTCGGGTTATACGCACTTACGCTAACGTGTAATGGTAAGGCGATTGCGAGATGAACTGGAGGACCTACAGTTTAACGTGGAATCCGAACCACGGTGGAGGCCTGGCATTCCTCACATTCACAAGTTGTGATTAACTCACGTCTTGTCAGAGGTGAAGGAAGGGTTTGGTAATCAGATAAATCTGTGCCGGGACCAAGGATTGAGCCCCGGACCCCAGCAAAGAAGTCTGACACCCTACCCCTAGACCACCAGGTCACCAACTATTAAAATAAAAACCTTATTTAGTACACGTGTTTAAAGATGTGGTATCAAAAGAAAAGTATGTAATATAAATAGGTATTTATTTTTAGTAATAATAACTTCAAGTTTTGCATTAACATTTTATTTTCATATTTATTTATAAACTGAAAACTATACTGATTTAACCAAAGTATGCTTAGGTATCTCACGTTCATGTTATGTGTTGGAACTTGAAAGGTGTGCTATAATAATAATACTGACCACCACGTCTTACTACCCGTTCGGGTTATAAGCTGAAGGATATGGCAAAAAGTATTATATAATAGATAGACTATTATAAAAGGCTTTATTATACTATCTAAAGTTCTTCTCGCTTGTCATACAGAAAATGAGTGAAAATTGAAAAAAAAAAATTGTTCTTCCTCCATAGTCCACCAAAATAAACATTTAATCTCATCATAAATGAAGATAGCTAAAATGTTTTTTTATTTCGATATAGATCCAATAATAGAGTGTGAGTACTAATATCTGTACAAGTAACGGAAAAAAAGTATCGAGAAAAAAAACTGGTATCGAAAGGAAAATATCGATATTAGTAGAGTATTGATACTTTTTTCACATCTGTACACGTGTTTTGAGATTCAAACCCTAACATTTCGTTCGACTGGAAATTAGACTATACTAGCTTGACCCTTATTCTGCGCGCCCACTGGTGTGAGAAACATTTGTTATTTACTACTATTGAGATTTTTTTTTCTTTTAGTAAATCACTGAAAATTTATACTTCAAATGAATGTTTGAAAAAGTAATATTATTATTAGCACCGCGTCTTACTACCCGTTTGGGTTATACGCACTTACGCTAATGTGTAATGGTAGGGTGATTGTGAAGATGAAATGGAGGACCTACAGTTTAACATGGAATCCGAACCACGGCGAAGGCCTGAATTCCTCACATCCACAATATGTGATTAATACATATCTTGTCAGAGGTGAAGAAAGGGTTTAGTAATTGAAAAAATATTGCACATAAGTAGTTGAATAGTTAATATAAAAAAACGGATAAATTTAAGTAATATAAAAAGAATCGTGTTTATTGTTAAAATATTGGCTCCTGGTTCATCTTATCGTTAAAACAACTATTTCATTTTATTTAGCTACTTTGTGTATTACCAGTTTTTTTTAATAATTTTGGATTTTTTTACTAAAAAAATTAAAGAGGAATCGTTCTTTTTTTAAATGCATAGGTGTCTGCATGGTTTAAGGCGTTACTCTCACAATATACTGGTTTGCCGATGTCGGGGAGATTGTGTTTCGAGTCACAGTCAGGCGTACTGAGGTTAGTTTTGACTAAATGGATTTATACTCTTCCTCCATGGAATGCGGGTACATTTTCTCTAAATTCAAACTTACTCATCTTTAGACCATTAAACGAAATGAGTACATTTGCATAAAACCTTCATGTGTTGTATATCTTGGTTACAAAAAAATATTAACTTTTTCTATGTACCAGATTAGGTTTAAAGCTCCTTGAAAATTTTGTTTCTATATCTCAAAACCCAACTAAAAAAATTCCCCGTGTTAACAAATTGCTCACAAACCGAGGCATGTTGTAATATTGGACTGGATGATGTATTTAACACGTTACTCTGCTTCTGTTTTCTGTCCACAGCGATGATAAAACAGTTTTAATATTCCAAGATATATTGTTTGTGTCGTTATATATAACAAGCTCATAACTTCTAGGAGTAATTTAATAGCTGCTTTTTTTTTAAAAAAAAAAGACTGTATAACTACATATATATCTATTGGTTTAGTAAAGTTATTATTTTATGTTATTTTTGTAACGTTAAACTATTGATATCTTTAAAAAAAAAGTCATAAATTAATACCAACAGATACTATTTTATTTACGAAACTTAATTTTGGGCTAGCAGCTATCTTAATACTATTATCTTATAGTTTCACCATTTTTTTTAATGGATAAAAAAGTAGTTAATTAAATACGGACATAAAATACTATGTATTTTACTATTAATCTTAAAATTAAATAGTTCAATGTATTTTATAATGTCACACTTAGAAACACATTATTTTTTAAATTATATATCATTAATTAAAATAAATTATTAATATATATTTTATATAGAATAATAGTAAATTATTTTATAAGTCTGGTTAATCTAGGTTAATATATACATAAAAGTTTAGTTTTGTTTAAAAATAATTGTTCATAAGCTCCAAAGTGTCGGATGAAGGAGTGCCCCTGGTGGTGAACGCCACAACCAAGAGTAGGCTGCCAGTTGTGGAGAGTTGAGATGGCCTGGCCTGTGAAAAACACTGTGACTACATGAGACCGACAAGTAAGATGGTTGGCGAGATCGTTATATTTTATAGCAGTGTTTTGTGGTGTTTTGAATGCTGGTTCACACCCTGTTAATAGAAAATAATACAGTCCACAAAGTTTTGCTAAAGTTGCAAGCATGGTAACGATGCTGAAAGTCCAGTTAAGTCTATAGTTTCAACAATAATTTTATGTTTAGTTTTATTCAAACATGAGGCCCTAAGCCTTGTTCACACTCATATCAGATATTATGGTATCTCTGACGCACGTATATATTTCACTTTAGCATTGCATATTACTCGTTCGGATTATATGATTATATGCTAATTATGCTAATGGTTTTATGGATTAGTACGGTTATATTTAGAGGGCGTGTACCCGCATTTACGTGGGGGGGAGGGGGATTAGAGTGGAAAACCATTTAGGAAAAATCCCCTTCAGCACACCCGACCGACATGCCCCGTCATCGACAGTCTAATATAACACGAGAGTAGAACGTTAGACCATGCGGTCACTGAGGTGGGTTTGTAAACTAAGTACTTTAGATTTTTGAAAAATATAATTAAAAGTAGTAGGGAAACAACTTCTTAATTGTGATAATAGAATTCAATTTGAAAAAAGGAGTTTAATATAAATTCCAAAAATCAACTAGTATATAAAATATAAAACACAATATAATAAGTAACATAAATTCAGTATCATCTAACAATGTTGAGAACTTCACTAGATTTCCATCATAATTTCAAAAAAATTAAGAGCTAATTTATGTTACTTATTATATTGTGTTTTATATTTTATATACTAGTTGATCTTTGGACTTTATATTAAAAACTACTTTTCAAATTATTTTTCCACAATGAATTCTATTATCACAACTAAGTACTTTAGGATATGTGTTAAGATTTAGTAAGGCTAAATTTAGAAAAAAAAAGTGTACTAGCATTTGCGTGAAGAAAGATTTTATAAAAAAAATTACCCTCAGCTTCACCCGAACAATATTAAACCTTGATCTCCCCCACCGTCGGCAATCTAATTTATTACCAGATTGACGTCTTATATATACCATGTGGCCACCGAACTGGGTTGACGCGTATCTTGAAATCGTTGTTTTGGACGGGACCTTGCTATCTTCGATGTGATCTTGAGAGTGGTTGCTTTATCATGCCTCTAGTCGGTATCTTGCCTACGTATCAAAGATACCTACAGGATGAGGATACGACATCTCTGGACGTGTTCAGAACAAAACACTCTCTCGGATCAAGAAAATATGAATTTTGGAAAATATGGGTCGAATCAATGATCATGACGGAACAATTATAGGTTTTTTCAAGATTTTATATCAACCATATCCATGTGTGTCGTCACTCGCTCCAACCATGATCGTGGTAATGATACAAGAATATTAAACAAGCGTGAACCCACCCTTATTCTACGTTACTAGAGTTGCGCCTCATGCATTCGTGTTGATGTATTTAAATTTCACCTAAAGGAGGCATAAGAAAAATACAATGCGTAAAACTACAAGTTGATATTTTATTAATTTTAACTAAATCTTGACTTGCAATGACGTCAGAAATGAGATAATCCTGCCGGAAATGTTTATCTCGTGTGATTGGTTTTAAGTGTAGCTATCATGGTTACATCAATTTGTAGCCCAGTTTGCTGAAAAATTAATGTACCATTGGCCAAGGGACGCCCGAATATTATAATCGTACATCCTTTCCGTGGAGGCTCTTTCCATGTCCTGATCATACGATGGTGATGGTGAATATTACATACGGGGTCAAGCCAATGAAGATTTTAACCTATCTAAACTCTTATTAACAAAACCAAACCCTGGCGACCCTGTAAATTATCACCCCTACGAGAAAAATCTTCGACTCCCACAACATGCAAATGCAAGGAAACTTCCTTTAAATACTAACTTCCTAATCCCTATTCCAGTAGCTTCATTTTAATGAATGCGGATATCCTAAACGGGTAGTAAGACACGATATTAAAAAAACAACTACTGTCCCTTTTGGCATCAGTAGAATATTTGTGAGCCAAAGGAAATGTAATTCGTATAAATTCAATTTGTCATCGATGAAGCAATTGGAGTTAGTTTTCAGGTCGGATGTAACGAGGCTCATTTCCCGTATATAGTCTTTCACTGTTTCTACACATATGTAAGTTCAGTTCCTCTTAATTTTAAATCCCTCATACCTGAACCATTAAAGTAAATATGTGGATAGCTCCAAAGGGTATTCAAATTGTTTGTACAATCACTTAAGATTATAATTATCAAATCTCTTCTATAAACTAATCATTGGATAGATCTAAATGCAGTAGTTTTATCTATCAAAGTATTGGTAGGTTTTAATGTTGGTTTTACTATGACCTCAACTCTAAATAAAGTTTAGGAATTTAATATTTGTCTTCAAACGAATAAACTAATAAAATCTACCAACAATGTTATCAAACTTTCATAAAATAAAATATTCGTTAGGAATTATGTTTAATCTTTATTTTTGGTCTAATTCTGACCTAATATGTCTATATAAACTCAACCCACCTTTCTTTAACAAATAATAGTCACCCAAAGAGAATGAAAAAAATATAAATTCAATTTCAGTCAATTTCGCAGTCATGATAATTCTTAATTTTTTTTCTAAGCCTTCGATTACTTTTTCAAATCCATCCACCTCCCTTTTATTTATCCCCTTTAATAAATTTTATATTTATTTCAACCCCCAGATCTGCTAATTCCCTGCCGCCTCCACCATACCCCCAAATATAGTGTTATTGAGTGTGGCATGGTTTGAATTTTATTGTTTATTTATATTTTTATAATTTATTGACAGTGTTAACCAATCTAGGGCTATTATATATGACACGATTTAATTATATAATATTAAAAATATAGTTATATTCTAATTTTATTTGTCAAATATACCGTGATATAAAACCAAAATATTTCTGTGCAAACTCAATGTTCACTATAAGATCATATGCTTCAGTGGAAGCTTAGTCAAAGGCAATATTCATGTGTTAGACTAGAATGTGTATGACAGAGAGATAGGAGCTTGAATTCCAGTCAGGTCTTGTGTGTTTTTACAAAATGGTTTTCCGCTATCCCTCCACACCAATGCGAACACACTTCCTCTAAAATTCAACCTCTCACATTCCTGGCCCTTTACCATAATTATAAATAAATATGCAAATTGCCTCAACATTTAGTAAAAGTGGTTCTAAGAGTAACAAAAAAAACTACATGATGCTTTTTTTTATGGGACAAACTTAATGTAATACCCTGACAAGGCGTGTATTAATCACAACTTGTGAATGTGGGGAATGCCAGGCCTCCACCGTGGTTCGGATTACACTTTAAACTGTAGGTGATCCATTTCATCTTACAATCACCTTACCATTACAGATTAGCGTAAGTATGTATAAACCGAACGGGTATTATTATTATTATAATTAGCACAACGTCTTACTACCCGTTCGGGTTATACGCACTTACGCTAATGTGTAATGGTAGGGTGATTGTGAGATGAAATGAAGGAACTACAGTTTAACACGGAATCCGAACCACGGTGGAGACCTGGCATTCCTCACATTCACAAAATGTCTTGTCAGAGTTGAAGAAAGGGTTTGGTAATCAGATAAATTTGTGCCGGGACTGAGGATTGAACCCCGGCCGCCAGCACAGAAGTCTGACACCTTACCCCTAGACCACCAGGTCACCGAACGGGTAGTAAGACGTAGTGCTAATAATAATAATTAATGTAATATTTGATTGTGTAAACAAAATGTATTTGCTTCTATTATCTCCGTGTGTCAATCTGTCTTAGCTGACAGTTTGTAAGGGTAACCATTTTGACCAGGTCTTTTAAAGTTGTATAAAAGTTTTTTCTCTTTCTCTCTCTAAAGATAGACCACAAGAAAACGTGATCAGGATAAAAAAAACTTTTGTTCTCGCCTGAGAAACTAACCTTAGGTCCCTAAATCACCCTACGACACTAGGATGAATAAAACTTTACTGAATTTTTCTCGATATTTCATCGATTTATGTAAATTGAGCTTTAGAAAAAAAAAAAGCGGGGCACAAATTGGCAGGGTAAGGGAGGTTGGTTTACGTTCCACAGAAAGAAAATTAGTTCATAATAATCACCTTAATCTCTTAGAATAATGTTATTAGAGGGGCGATATAAACCGATGAGTAGCTAAAAATAAAAAAAAATTATAGAGAGGGAAAAAAAACTAACAAAAAAAAACGGTAGTAAAAGTTTTGCCTACTTAAGCTCATTACTTTCACCAAGGTGACTAATTTCATTCTTTCCTCTTTTTTTAAAAAAACCCAACATAATCTCTCTTGCCTAAAGTTTTTTTCTCCTCCCTACTCCCTCCTAACCTCCCCCCCCTCCTCCTCACCACATTCTTTCTGGTATTATACTTTTAAGAAAGACGGCGAAATCGTGAAAAAATTATACAAAATAAAGGTTTGCATAACTAGTAAGAGTTTATTTCTTTAAATAAAACTTCGACGTAAAAAAAAATTACGCAATCTAATTCTTTATACCTGTAATATTGTGAAAGTTCACATGACTTGAAAGATAATTATAATTTTGGGCTGTAAGGGTATAATGTTAAGAGTTAAGGGTGGAAAGAGATTTATTTTACGTTGTGCTATTAATATTTATGAAAAAAAATCTATGAATGTATAATTAATAAATGAAACTAATTGTAATAATATTAAAATAAATTTCTATTGAAATGTATTACTTGGATAGCAAAAAATTAGCTTTTTTTCTTAAAAATATGAATTTACATTATTTGAGTTTATTTTACATTAATAGGCTGTATGAAGATAAGCTCAAATGGTTTGAGTAAATTATTTTCAATTTCTATATTTAGGTCGGCGGCCTGGCGGTCTAGGGGTAAGGTGTCGGACCTCTGTGCTGGGGGTCCGGGGTTGAATCCTCGGTCCCGGCACAGATTTATCTGATTACCAAACCCTTCCTTCACCTCTGACAAGACGTGTATTAATCACAACTTGTGAATGTGGGGAAT
>CABFOW010001478.1:68252-100580 GCA_902141385.1 Timema californicum
CTCTCTCTCTCTCTCTCTCTGTCTCTCTCCCTCTCTCTCTCCAAATAAATGCGAATATAAATTCTCTAAATTCAACCTTCATCATCATCATCATCATCATCACTACCTCAATAGCTTAATTATCACATAGGTGACCTGACGGTCTAGGGGTAATGTGTCAGACTTCTGTGCTGGCGGCCGGGGTTCAATCCTCGGTCCCGGCAAAGATTTATCTGATTACTAAACCCTTCCTTCACCTCTGACAAGACATCTTGTGAGTGTGGGGAATGCAAGGCCTCCACCGTGGTTCGGATCCCACGTTAAACTGTAGGTCCTCCATTTCAACTCACAATCACCCTACCATCACACATTAGCGTAAGTGCGTATAGCCCGAATGGGTAGTAAGACGCGGTGCTAGTAATAATAATAATAATAATAATTATCACATAAAGGTAAAACCTAAATGGGTAATAAGACGTTGTGTTTTATATATATATCAAGGTTTTTTTCATTTGTATGAGGTATCTAACTGGTACTTTCAAGACCGACTATTTATATCACCACACGACTAGCAAACTAACAAATCTAGAACAGACACAACATCCAGCCCCCAGCCGTTAATTCATCACTGTGAATTAAAATACCCTCATTTCACCCATGTTTAAATTTTTCGGTCATGCCCGGGACAATTATCCCAGTAGACAAGACACTCTTCCTGCTGAAATAAGCTATCTTAAATATTGAAAGAAATTTGTCCTAGACCTAAACGGTCCAATTTCATAATTAGAGAATTATCAGAAAACTAGAGAATCTATTGTATTATTATTATTAGCACCGCGTCTTACTACCCGTTCGGGTTGAACGCACTTACGCTAATGTGTAATGGTAGGGTGATTGTGAGATGAAATGGAGTACCTACAGTTTAACGTGGAGTCCGAACCACGGTGGAGGCCTGGCATTCCCCACATTCACAATTTGTTTTGTCAGAGGTGAAGGGAGGGTTTGGTAATCTATTGTAACAATTTTCACGTCCAGTAATGTGATATAAGGTTGTTATTATTGATATATATTATCAACAGCTATAAATTATCATTAATAATGTCGTAATATAATATTTATGTTTTTGCTAAATACTATGTTTGTATTTTATAGAAGGCATTTCCCATTTAAAATAAACCGTATACACGCCAAAATGTCAACTAACTGGTGAAAAAAATAGAAAAAATTTATTTTTACCACCGCAGTTTACCACTCGTTTGGATTATACGCTTACTAATGACGCTATTGATGAGGAATCTTATAGTCACAGGAAGTGTAGCAACATTTGAATCAAGGGTGAGTGAAAAACCATTTTAGAAAATTATTTTGGGAAAACCACCCTCAGTACACTCGACCGAGATTCGAACCTCAATCTCCCCGTCCTTAGCAGTCGAGTCTACTGCGAGAGTAGTTAGTACCTTAGATCATGCGGCCTCCGAAGTGGGTGAGGGACTATTATTTTTTTATTATTATTATTTAGCACCGTGTCTTACTACGCGTTCGGGCTATACGCTTTAAGTACTAACTACGCTAGTAGATTAGGAATTGTGAAAGTTGAATTAAAGGAAGTGGAACCGCATTTGCGTGGAGGGAGAGTGAAATACTATTCAGAAAAAAACACTCCAGTTCACCCGACCGAGATTCAAACCTCGATCTCCTCGTCCTTAGCAGTCGAGCTCAACACCACTAGCGCGTTAGCCAACTACGCCACCGAGGCGGGTTATTATTATTAAAAAACAAACCGTTCTACAAATGGATTGCTAGAGTTTTATAACCGTAAATATTTCTATGTTAGTCACTAAGCTCTAAAATTTAAATTTTCACTTCCAGCCAACAAGTTACCTTTAAGGAAATCACTATTATAATATTTTCACCCCATCTCATATTAATCACACCATGCTTTATAGTGGTGAAATGTATAAATCATTTTAAAATGTTAACTAACCATATACATTCTACACTTTTGTCTAGTGGTTGGAATTTGGGATCCTCAATGGCGTTCTAGACGAAGTAATTCAACAAAGGATCAAATTTTTACTAGTCGACAAATATTTGAAGAAAAAAAAGTGCGAATACAACTTGACTGCAAATCAATTAAATATACATTAAATAATGGCCTTCGAATAGATTTAAATACAGTATATGAAGTATAAGTTTGTAATACCCAAAAAACTTGTCCGGCTAATTTTCGACTTATAGGCGTGGCAGGGTACGGATTGGATGTTATTTAACATATACTTTCGAAAAAAATAAAAGGTTGAAACAAGGAGATGCATTTTTACTATTACTTTTCAATCCAGACATAGGGCCAGTTTCATAGTCAAATTTAGTACGCCTCAAGTGCGGCGCTACACTAAGTACACGACAACACCTACCTAAACTCGAATGGAATGGGCCGTTCTCGCATAGGAAACTGGGCCATTCCATTCGAGTTTAGGTAGGTGTCGTCAAGTACTTAGTGTAATGCCTCACTCGAGGCGTACTAAATTTGACTATGAAACTGGCCCATAGAGTATGTTAATAGAGTAATGAAAGTGATTAGGAAAGGGTTGACATTAAACGATGAAATGCAGCTACTAGAATATTTAAATGTGTTTCTTTGTTAGGTCACAATAAATTACTACCGTTATCTTATAGTAAGGAAACCGTTATAAAAAATTCAGACATTCTATTAGGGGCTAGCAGCGAAATAGGTTTATAAGTGAATGTTGAAAAGATAAAGTATATAATCACCCATACCATAAATTGAGAAAGATAATTTATAAATTATTGAGAATATTATATCATTTGACAGGCTTGATAAGTTTAAATATTTGAGGAGCAATTTAACTGCCAATAATGATATTAGAGGTGAAATTTGTAAATAAATATAGTCAGGATATTCATGGCAAATCCAATGGTAAGATAGATAGATACCTTTGGGCTGATCTAGATGAAGATGGGAGGATAACATTAGTGTCTACTCATATAAGCCTATTAATAATACTCTGTACATAGTCAAAAGTTATTTCTAATGTCGTGAGTCAGTGCAAAATTAACTATGTTGTCAATATTAATTTTTTTCCGAAACAAAAACCAATTTTGGATTGTAAATGTGTCTCTTAGTAATGAAAAAACAGTCCAATTCTAGAGAATTATACTTTAATATATTACTAATCATTAAATTTTATCACTTTAAATAAATATAATCACACTGAAATGATAAATTAAAGGTCTTATCTTGACTTATTGTTTAGTTTCTTATTTATTTACTAAGTTAAATATATTAAGCACACTTTAAAAAACAAATTTATTTTGTACTCTTATTATAAATAAAATTTATCTTAAACAATGGCATAGGTAAAAAAATTATTGTAACAACTTATTGTAGGTGACCTGGTGGTCTAGGGGTAAGGTGTCAGACTTCTATGCTGGTGGCCGGGGTTCAATCCCCGGTCCCGGTACAGATTTATCTGATTACCAAACCCTTCCTTCACCTCTGACAAGACATCTTGTGAATGTGGGTAATGCCAGGCCTCCACCGTGGTTCCGATCACACGTTAAACTGTAGGTCCTCCATTTAATCTCACAATCACCCTACCATTGCACATTAGCGTAAGTGCGTATAACCCGAACGGGTAGTAAGATGCGGTGCTAATAATAACAATAACTTATTTATAACCTTACTAGCGGAAGTTGTCACAACTTTTCTTGCTGTTTTTAGAATTAACTTGACTATGAATTAAGAGCCTCCCTACAAAAAAACTAACCAGATAAAATATTTAGAGTAAGTAACCAGTACAAAGTGGGTAGACTTTAAAGAAGTCCTTTGGAGTCTAATAATTTTAAAAAGAACGATGTAATACATTAGGCTGTAAATAAAATATACTTCTAGTGGGGATTGGAAAATTCACTCACAATCTCTATATTTATAATGAAAATGGCTATTTAAAAGCTTCAAAACCATTAAAAACCATCTTAATATATCTTAAAAAGCTATGATGTGACACTGTTAAAACAATGGGTTTATTTGTTTGAGTATATATTAGATCCATGATCTCAGAATTACAACATTCTTTGGGAAACATCTTTAAAAATAAAACCATATCTCATTAATGTGTTATTATTATTATTATTATTATTATTATTCAAATAATTATCAAACTTAAAATGAAAATGTTTAATCCTGAAGGGATATTTTATCTTTCAAATCAATTTTAACATGAATAATATTTTAAATCATCGAATTCCTTCTTATTACTTCTACGATGAATCTCAGCACTGCTGTAGGAATTCCCTTTAAATTATAACCCCCTCCTCTGTATTTGTATAGAAAAAATTATTTAAATTCTAAAATATAAATATGTAAATATATACTTGAATATTTCAAACTATAATTTAAAATTCTCGGAAAACAATGTTTGCACTAAGCCCGGTAAAAATGATCATTAATTATTAATTTCACTACAGTGAACGTGTAAGCGCTTATTCAATAAATAAAATCCCTTGTGTTTGCTTTAATAACTGTCTAACAGGCCTAAAATAAAGTACAATTACATTTTTGTTACTTTAATATTACATTTTTTTTATAATATTATCCAAGGTATTTGTCAATTATGTGCTATGACGATATATTATTTTATTGATGTGTCTGTATAATTGTGCTTAACAAATCGCCAATAAAAACGGCTATACGCAATCAATTTCCGTATTGGCTCAACTTGTCATAGAAATTACAGTGATATGAAATAATTATGTTCATCTCCAATAATAAAACCTGTTCCCCCCCCCCCTCCGAAACAGAGGGATTATTTTTTACACCCGTCTCTTCCCTTTTTATATACTGGTATACTCATCAAATAAATGAAATAGGATTAAATTTAACGCTACCAAATTATATTTTCCAACAATGTCTTCAATAAGGATTAACCAATTAAATGTCTGGTTTAGAATCAGTATTTTTTTTACCGAAATTCCAGGTAGAGACTAGTATAGTAATGTCGAACAATATACCTTAATTCATAGACAATCTCTAATTTCACTAGTATCAATAGATTCTAGATTTGAACTTTTTAGAACAATATTCATTGTTATTATTCAGTTATTAGCTCTTGATTCCCTGGATATCTAAATTTTGTCACTTCACTTAACGTAAATTGTGAAGATAGGATAGTTTTTTTCATCGTGTTTGTTATTGGGTATTTTGCTGTTTTCCTTGAATATGGGTTCTATGATCCTGTGTGTATCAATTAATTCATTACTTTTAAACGTTGTTTTATTAATACATTACAGAAACTATATAAATAAATTATATGTTTCAATGTAATTTGGAATATTGGTAAAATATTGAATTTTTAAATGGAATTAGAAACAAGAATGGAAAAATTTGGATTCAAATTGAGTCATCAGAATTGATAATAGGAATCAAGGTAAATCATAATCTATATAAAAAAAACCTGTCAAACATCTCTGTATAAGTGTAAAACCTAGATTCCAGAAAAAAATCTACGCTAAGAGAAGTGATTCCCCTTAACTTCCTTTTACCATTAATTCTAAATATCTTATTTAACGTTCTTTCACATAATTAAAAACTTATTATATATATATATATATATATAATGATATATATAATCATATATAATCTATATCTTTATATAAAATCTGTCTATATATATATATATATTATATATAAATAATCTCTCTATATATATAGCCTATATATAAAAAAATCGTTTCATATACTAAATATGACAACAATTCATCAACATCAAAACGAGATATCAAAAGTCATATTTTATTTTGTGTTAAAACGATCAATTAATTTGTTTTAATTTTGTTTTATTCAAAATCACAAATGTCTTTGCATAAGAATTATATTCCACCATTCCGCCAAAAGAGGTACTTCCAGTCTAATCTGCAAATTTCATGAGCTAATATCAACTGACAATTTTCTGTAATCTTCATTTATTTCTCTTTAGGGTCCAAGCTAAAACTTATTTTATTACTTTTCTTTCAATTTTAAGCTAGTTTATTTCCTTGTCGATCAAGCTAGTTAGAAAACAAATATATATATTATACCAAACAGTATATATTTATTGCGATTATAAAAATATACTTTTTTTTTATGATATATTTTTTTACAATTTTAAGCTCGCCAAGAAATACAAAAGATATTATTGACAAATTTAAATACATACATACCATTTGTAATAATTTGATGTATAGCAATCATATAAATCCTTAGGTAATTTATAAAATTTTAATATTTCAGTCACTAACATAAAACTGTTTACTTGAACACAAATACATAAAATATTTTTTATTTGTTTTAAACTAAATTTCATCATAAATAATCATTGAAATTACATTATTAATTACTGTATTCAAACGATTTCTTATCAAGATTAATAACAATAAAAATAAAATTATATATGAAACTTTTTCAATATGAACTTACAATTAGACTACGTTGAAATATGCGTTCAGTAAACCTAATAAATTTTGGGCTCTGGAAAATACGATGGAGGCTATAGTTAGAAAACAACTTTATTGATAAGGTAGAGATTTAAAATTTGTAAAATAATTAAATAGACAACACTAAATAACCAAATAAATATAAACATTTGAAGTCTCTCAGAGTGAGTTGGAGTTGGAAAAAATAGAGGGTGTTAAATTATTCCAAAAATAATATAAACAACAAAGTCTCAGTGTGGTAGGAAATATAAATTTAACAGACATAATAAGGAACCATTATAAATTATCATAAATTTTTTTAACATTATACGTTTTATAATAGAATTCATTGATATAAGGGATGTGGAGGTAGAAACAGATAAAAAGGAGCAGGTTTTGATGTTTTATAAACTTTAGCAGACCGTTAGAAGGACAATCCAAATAATTATTAACATTGGAATTTTCAAATGTTAAAAATTTGTAGAAATTAAATATTTTACCGGAAATGATTGGACTAGAACCCAAGTTTAAAATTCACGTTATTAAAAGGGCCATTTTCTTAACTCGGAACGTGTTACGGACCACAGTTTATAAAACATGTTCGCTTGGATATAAAACGTATACTTTGTTTTTTTTAGTTCATATTACTTACTACCAGATTACACCATTCATATTTTAATCACGCTAGTGGGTAAGGGATGAGGAAGATATAACTTACAGGAAGTGTAACATTATTTGAGTGAAGGTAATTTAGGAAAGGTAACTAAAGTCAACCTTTCGGTAGTAGTTATTATTTGCTTAGTAATACTGTAAGTATAATCTATAAAATTGTTATCGAACTATTCTAATAATATTTTCCTAAGGTTTACTGTATAATTGGCGATTTCATAACCTATTGAGAGAAATACATATATATATTAATTAATTAATATATATATTAATTAAATTGTTATGTATTTATTTTGCGGCTGTGGCAAGAAGAAAAATTATAGTAGGCCTACTATTGCTTATGAAATAATAAGTTATAAATTAATATATTCACATTTATATCTTATCATAACTGGCCATAAAATATATAATATAGATTTTTTGTAGTTTATAAAAATAAAACAAGACATAATATTGGTTTCAAAATACAATTTTAATATTTTTTAAACAGCGCAAGAAGAACACAACCACGAGCCAGTTGGTATACCGTTGTTATCAGCTGCCCTTGTTTCAGACTGTTCGCCATCTTTATTTCAGAAAATTACGCCACATTCTACACGCTAAAATTTGCTAAGAATTTTTAAGTTAACCACAATCAACGTTTTCACACACACACACACACACACACACACAAACACATATCCAAACGGCTATTTTCGCAAGTTCGTGATTCAATAGTTTTAAAACGTTAGTAATTAAAAAAAGCTTCTTTGTTTGTGTGAAAGTTTTGACCGCCTGTTTAAACATTGTCTTTTACATCATGTATTATTATTATTACTATTATTATTATTATTATTATTAGCACCGCGTCTTACTACCCATTCGGGTTATACGCACTTACGCCAATGTGTAATGGTAGGGTGATTGTGAGATGAAATGGAGGACCTACGGTTTAACGTGGAATCCAAACCACGGGTGGAGGCCTGGCATTCCCTACATTCACAAGATGTCTTGTCAGAGGTGAAG
The DNA here is from genome assembly GCA_902141385.1 of Timema californicum. Classification (NCBI taxonomy): domain Eukaryota; kingdom Metazoa; phylum Arthropoda; class Insecta; order Phasmatodea; family Timematidae; genus Timema; species Timema californicum. The sequence continues at coordinate 76,377 of CABFOW010001478.1, forward strand.
GAAGGGTTTGATAATCAGATAGCAGCAACCGAGGATTGAACCCCGGCCGCCAGCATAGAAGTCTGACACCTTACCCCTAGGCTGCCAGGTCACCTACATCATGTGGTTTGATGAATGAATACGTGGTAATTCTGCCATTAATGAAATATATTTATGTACGTCAATGATTTTTCGTTTCTATCGAGGGTCTAGAAGGCCAACATTTGGAGGCAATTGTAACGTAACCACTAGACCAATTGTGTGTAAAAATTCAAAACTAATAATATAATAGAGTTTTAAATTGATTCGAACGATTAGAACCCCAAACTAACATTATTTTTCACCCACAACAACTTAATAACTACATAAACTGGCCTCGTGTTATAGTAATCAGAGCTTCTGGCTGCTGACGTAGAATTACCGGTCTCGATTCCCAGCTGGTACCCAGGGATTTTGAAAGAAAGGGGAATAATTCCCCTGGTTCCACACCCTCATACTCACTATAACCCTAATACTCACTCACTACCATCATCTTATCTCGTCAGGAGATGGAAATAGCCTCCATGGAAAGGATGTAAGATCAGTACATTCGGGCATCCCCTGGACAACATTAGTACTGGATAGTCTTGCCGCAAACTGGGCTATGAGAGATGTAGCCCAGAGACGCCATTAGCATTGTTATTATTAATAATATTACGTACCGTAAGGGAAACCTGAATATTACACTCAAGCAAGTGTTTTAGGATATAATGGGTTTTTATTTATTGTTCTCAAGCTAAACTATCTAAAAAAAAGAATAAGCAATGAGTAATATTGTAGATACACACATTGTTAATTATATTAACCTTGTCCCTTCCCTTACCAAAGATAAGACCTAGTTCGTATAGGTGATTACGTGGACTAAACGTTAGGCTCATCTATATTGGACTACCATGATGTGGAGCTCTGAGGTTTAACCCCAACCGGATCTAGTGAGGGTATTTTTTCATAAATATGCCTTCACTAAAAAGCAAGTACGATCTCTTTAAATTCTATCTTACTCATTACTACCCAACTAGCGTAGCTAAGTACGCATATACTTATGGGTAGTGTTGCGATTAGCAAAAAATAGCATGACTTGGACCTTCTTTACTCTATATAGAACTCCAACAGGAATACTAAAGGGAACAGAAGGAGTAAAAATACAGTAGCCCCACGACTTCTTTGGTGCTCAATGACAGATCACAGCTGAGAGTTGACTGCTTTGAAAAGCTATCAGACCAAATTATATATCCCTACGCCGAATCATATGATCTGCAAAAACATGTGTATAGCAGCTGTCACTTCTGACAGTCAAAATTTAGGTATATACCTCAATGTTGACTGACAGAAGTCAGCTGTGAGCTGTCTGTTAGCACCAAAGAAGCCATGGGGCTACTGTAGATGCTATTAGATGCTAAACTGATCATCTTTTTTATATAGCGTATCTCTTAGTATATTTTATCATATCCTTTTAATAATTAATAGTGCAACTCCGTCATACTGAAGCCATCACTCCAAGCTGTAAGAAGATAAATAGTTATCGGGAATCCCCTCACCCAGGTATAAACAAAACACGGCAAACGACCTGGCCGCTCTATAAAAGCCACGCAAGAGTCTCTTCAGATGCTGCAAATCCTTTTCAAGGTTTTACGACGGGGGTTGGGTAATCCCTTCTTATGACCGGCAATATTATCCGGCCAACTGCTTTTAAAAACAAGCTCAACTTACACTCTTTAGTATTTCATACACATACTACACAACATAGATTATTAGGTGTAATATTGTTTAGTAAATTTATTTTGTCATTTATATGATCTCTGTATAGGTGTAATTTACATGGTGGTTACGTAGGGGGTGGTGAGGGGGGGGGAAGATACCGTGATGAATTAATTTAGTAACCCTCAAAAATTAAAATGTCAATAGGCTATTATTAACGAAATATAACACTCATAATATATTTAAAAAAGTGCAAAACTGTATATATCTTAGTAAAATCAAGCTTGGGTTGGATTATTTAGAGTTTTCAACTGAACCTTTCCTACCCCCATTGGTTAATTTTACAAAGCTTATATGTATTTTATCAAATTAATTTTGTAATATTGAATATATTAGAAAATAAATAATTTAAAATTTAAAAATATCTTACAAATTATATATTCATGTATTAATTTTTTTAATGTGTTTTCATATATATATAGGTGTATGTATATATATATATATATATATCCATCCTACATATGTATACATATATATGTTGTAAAATGTATATCAATGTTGTATAATATAAATACATTTATAGGAATATTATATGTTTTATCAGATTGAAAAATAATTGATAATTTGTAGGATTATGTTTGTTCAGTATTTTAGTATTTTATTTGGTGTTCATTGTTTTATCATTACATGCACCATCATTTAAAACGAATTTCATTTATGATTTTTGTAGATAGAACAAATATCTGTATTTTATTAAATGGGTAAGAGAATATTCAATTTCACAGAATTGAAAGATATATGCCCAATTCGTGACATGGTCAATTTCACTAATAGGTTAAAAAAAATAACATAATTTATCAATGACACTAGTATAATGGTCATGAGGAATGTACAAATTATATGAAATATTCCCCCAATAACATTGAGGGATAGGTAGAACTCTTTTTAACAAGACACCTCCCTAAATCCACCAGGCCGATATTCGAAAAACATTCTAGAAGAGCCCGACATTAAATACGCATGTCCTTTAGCGTGGGATTAGATATAATCAACTTGTAATTTTTGAACCAAAAGTTTTAATTAATGGATGACTTAATAAATATCTTAAATCTATTATAGACACGACAAATACCCCCTCATAAGTCAATACATAACTGTGAGAACAGCAAAGATAAATTATTGCCTTGTTATGAATCGAACTAATGGCCCTTAGCTCCTTAGACAGACATTTTACTAAATGTGCCAAAGTGTAAAGATATCAATACTTTGGATATTTACATTTGACTCTCAAAATCAATTTGATATTTTTTCATATGATAATGAATTTAGTTTTCACCCAATTTTACTACCCAAAGTTAATATGATATAATTTATAAAGGCAGAATTTAGATTATTTGCTCCCACATTTGCTTGTAAAGAGAGAGAATATAAAAACTTTACAAAAATACATTATTATAATTACATATTGCTGGGATTTGAATACTAAACATCATGTCACCTTTAAACCAGACTAGATTAATCTTAAAATTAGTCCACATGATGCGAGTCTTAGTTTAAATTATTTTTCTGTCCTCCAAGGTCAAAAATTAAAAATATTATTACTTTCTCAACTAAAATTATTATTACTCGGTACTTTGCCACGTCAAATTTATATTTTAAAATTGAATTCCAAATATTGAACAATAATTAAGCTGTATTAAAATAGTGTATTTAACATATTGTATTAAAAATATTTAAATGTTTAAATTTAAAATGTATTCACTATACCAATACTTAAAAAAATATTATGAAAATATATCAGTTTTCATTTTTATAGTTTAAAATTATTTTATTTGTAAGCTGCATTTATATAAAATAAGTTTTATTTCCATGTTTCTTTCTTTGAAATTATTTCAATATTTCTTTGTAAATAGATTCGAATCGTTTTTTAAAAGTTATTTGATTCTTAAACATCGATACGTTTTAAAATAAGAAATGTATTTTCAATAAAATAGTAATATTCATGTGGACAAAAAATAAAATAGTTATTTTTTGGAGATAATGCTCTTTTTATTAGCGTCCTAGTATTAACTCTGTAACCTCGGTTTCCTTGGCTGGACAGTCAAGCACCACTCAAACACCCCTTTGCCCTTATCCCTTTCTCTTTTTTATACACCCATCCTTCTTCATTTCTCTCTCATCCTGTTTCCCTTTTCCATGTCTGCCTGTCCGTCTTCCCAGAAGCTTCGGCCAGCGCGAGACTTTGAAAAAAGATTTACGGTAAGGTACACAATGATCGCCTTAACTACGGTCATTTCACGTGGTAATTCACTCCTGAAATTCACCTTCATTCCCTTTTCCCTCCCTTTAACCCTCCCCCAACACCTTCCGTCTATTCTAACATCCTTTCCTATACAACTGGCGTTTTATTAAGTCTCCGTTTATGATCATTTGCGCAGACTCAAGANCAGACTCAAGAGGCCAAAAACTGACTTGCCCCCCCCCCCCTTAAACTTATTTTTAGACGAGTTTTCGACACGTGATTGGAATGATTAACGAATCTGTCAGTTTTAGTAACAAATCAATTTTTGAAGTTGTCAGTTCAAGTTATTTATAAAGTATGAAATTCTTTTGTCTAAGGAAATATGAATTTCTCTTCTCTCACCTGTATCTATATTTTGTTAATCAAATAAAATATTTTAACTGACTGATTATTAATTTAGATACTAGTTTCGTATTGAAAATTCCAGTGAAATTTTTAAGAAGAATCTAAAAATATCTACCACCAGCCGTGTTGCTATCCAAAAAGATATTTTCTTTAGATTGCAGTATTCACATTTTTCTAAAGTTTTATTTTCTCAATCATTGTTTCAATAAAAATTTTAATATTTAATTATGATTTAAGTTTATTCAAACTTATTATTGGTTCATTATTATAACAAATTAGTTAATTCTTCATTTTGTCAAGTACTTGCTATACTTATAAAACCTTCCTATTTAAAACAGTAAGTTTTAATAATAATGAACTGAATAAATTATTTAATATTTTTTGCCTATGTGTACTATATCAATGCAAAAATTATTTTACAATTTCAACTTTTATAAATAATTGGCATAGTATAACTTGAACAACCTTTTTGAGCATTTATTATTTAGGACAACTAATTATACTTGGCCCTTATATAAATTCCCGAGTAATTGTTTAACTTTGTTGTTGAAAAAATATACAAAAAAGCCTCGGATCATTAAATTACAAATAAAACTAATTACTAACATGACTAGAAATTAATATTTTTCTAACAAACTCGACAATATAATTTGTTTATTTCCCTTTGCCTAGGGACTACAAAATTCCACTTTAAGGTCGTTGAAACCAATTATCTTAGTTCAACTGTTTCGTAATCAATATTTTCAATTATAATAAATTAATTTACGGTGCTTCCTACATAAATGTGTTTCTAACTTTAATTTTAATTTTTACATGAACCATACTAAACAAAACTTATACCTTCTTAAATAACGTGTCTTGACGTCCACTGTCAACCTTAAGGTCATTTAACAACTAACATTATGATTTTAATAAATCTAATTTTCTTAACAACTAGTCTTACAACCTGTTCAGATTACATGCCTATGCACTAATTACACTAACTAGGGATTAGGAAGGCTTAACTTAGAGGAAACTCACCCGAAATTGCTTGGAGGGAGAGTGGAAAAGACCCGACCGTGATGGAACACCAATCTACCCGTCTTTGGTAGTCTATTCCAACACAAGATTAGTGCGTTAGACCACGTGGCTACAGAAGCAGGTTAAGTATTAAATTATAAATAAGGATTCCACGAGGGGTCAAACTTTCTATTTTAGGTTTGCTTGTACCACCGTTTATGCATGGGGCTGAAATTTATTGTAACTAAACATTCAACGAAGTGTAAGAAATGGAATACCTGTATATAATAATTTTACTTTAATACATTAAATAAAATCATTTTGTAGAAATTTGTCAGAAATGGGGTGCATTTGTAGTTTAATGATAAAGAGACATTTTCTACGTTTATAACGGGGGATAAAGCGATAAAGCTTCTTTTTAATAACTACAGTATGTCCCTATTAAGACAGAATTAAAATTTATGCTTAATGTTTATCTGTGAATACATTCAAAATGTCAAAAAATACTTCTTCAAAGCTGTTTTTATACAATCATTTAATATTTCAAAAATGTTTTATTAACATCTATTAAATCCTTATTCCCATTGATATTTAATCATAAATTATCCATGTGTAAAAGTGTTGGTGTAAACTTTCAATTTATAGCCGGCTGAATCGCAGAGTTTATGGGCACGTGTGATTCACCACGACACGTTTCTACTAATTATTATTATTATTATTATTATTAGCACCGCGTCTTATTACCCGTTCGTGCTATACGCACTTACGCTAATGTGTAATGGTAGGGCGATTGTGAGATGAAATGAAGGACCTACAGTTTAACGTGGAATCGGAACCACGGTGGAGGCCTGGCATTCCCCACATTCACAAAGATGTCTTATCAGAGGTGAAGGAAGTGTTTGGTAATCAGATAAATCTGTGCCGGGACTGAGGATTGAACCCCGGCCGCAAGCACAGAAGTCTGTCACCTTACCCTTAGACCGCCAGGTCACCGTATCAACTAAACAAATCTACTAAAGAATAAACTATAAAAGCAGTTTAACATAACTTACTCTCCAAATTGGCCACATTCAATATAACTTCACCACATACAATTCTCTGCCTCGACACATTCTTCTAAATAACAAACTGTTAAAACTGACAAGTTATGTTATGACGTCAACAGGGATGAGAAGTTTTCTTTCCCAGTTCTTTATCCAGATATCAGTGGCTGCGTGGTCTAACATGCTAATATCGTATTGGACTAGACTACCATAAACAGGGAGATTAGAGTTCGATCCCAGTCGGGTGCACTGAGGGTGGTTTTCCTTATCTTAAAATGGTTTTCCATACTCTCTCCACTGAAATGCAGGCGTTATTTATCTAAATTAAGCCTTCCTAATCACTTATCCACTTGTGTAATAAGGCGTGTAACCTGAACAGGTAGTATGATGTGGTGGTAAAAAAAAATATCTCAGGTTCTTCAAGTAAAGAGAGGGTGTGACGTCATTTACGGCCACATGAGCGTCAAGATATCGCAACATACTCCCTCTTGACCCCACAACCAAGTATTATCAAGTTGGTCACCAGAAATATTATAAAAAAAAATTATTAATATTTTTCATTTAATCTATCATCTTGTAGTCAGAATATCAATATTATTTTATATAACTTTTCACAAACAATTCTGAGTGATTGATAATTCAAATTACATCACCCAAATAAATGCATTTATAATTCTTAGTATACTATTAAATAAACATTAGCTGAATGTTTTAATACTAGGCTATTAAGATAATAGTATCTTAGTATCAATTGTGCAGCTAAAATTCTCGTCATGTTATCAACTGCAATCTTAGCACCCACCTACAGGGATAAAAAAAAAGTAATGTACAGTGATTGTCTTGAATGATTTATTTTATTGTTTATTTACACAACTTTAGTTAAAATATTACAATTCTTAGAACGTTTTTTGGGCTAACTTATAGGAAGTTTAAGTAAATAAATTTAAGTGCGTAAATAATCTTTAAAATACGGCTGAATTTGCATGATTAAAACTAATATATGGATTTATTACCTGAATATTTATATTTAACCATGATAAAATTACCTTTACATTGTTCATAGTAAGACATGCTTAGAAATTTACAGAAGATTTAAATATAGTTTGCTACAGATAACTCCCCTTCTAAAGTACCCTACTCATTTGATTAGGACTAAGACACTCATCTAAACATGACATTCCTTATATGAGGAGTCATCGTTTCAAATATTATTAACTATACATTTTATACATATATATTACATAGACTTTTATTGTAAATTATTAAAATACCTTATATAAAAGAACGTCACTCAATATAAAATATTTTTTTGGGCAAACACAAAACATACCCTACAATAAATAAATTAATTAGTTACTACCCTACAAAAAATAAATTAATTAGTTACAAAACTCAACATTTATCATATACATGCTTAGAAATAAAATGCATTTTAGTTCAAGTATGAAGATTACATTTAAAAGGCCTTTGTGTGTTAGTAAAATAAAAATTTGTTTTAAATACATTATGTCATTATAAACATTCTACAAATTCAGGTGTTAATTTTAGTTTACAATTTCAAAACCTGTCCTTTACAATTCATTGAATAAGTTAGCTATAATTCAAAGAGTATTATCTTTAAATTAATCTTGTTTATTTTTAATTAAATCTTTTCTAAGGCCTTCAATTTAAAAGAGAAATATCAAATATTAATATAAGTTTTAAAAACTAATTAACATTCATATATCAGATTCTAAATTTTAAGTAACTAGCTAATTTTGTCTAAAATTAATGACATATCCGACTACTTGTGTTTTTACAAATGTATGTTCACTTATTCTTTAATTAGCTTTGAAATAACAATGTATTTAATACAAATGCTTTAGCTATAATAACATTTATAAATATATAGTTGGTTTATAGGTCTAAATATTCACTTAACTGCTAATGACAGAATTTAAACTTATAAAATTTAAAAAACCAACTACAAGACAATCAAATAGAATATGATAAATAGAGAAACTATTTTGCTTAATAAATATGATATAATATAAAATATATTTTTATCAGTGAATTTAAGGGCTAATAAATCACCTTTTATGGGAGTCATGCCACCCTATAAGGAAGTTTTAGCGGTGGTTGGGGCTAGCGGTAGGGTCATGATTCAGGGTAACATCGGGATTTTGCCTCATCAACTCTCTTTTGGCCTTCTTGCCAGCTTGACGCACAGCGCCCATATATTCCTCATCTTTGGTGAACAAAGGGCAACTGAAACAAGAATATTTATGTTTAAATTTTTATATAATACATCTATATATAATCCATTCAAACTGTATATATATATATTACATTTTATTTTTGAAAATTCAGAAAAATAAAAAGGTCCTACTTTAATTTTAATTGCGTCAGTGCTGACATCTGTTAGACCATCATGAGACTTTTCTAACCAACTTTAAATTATGGTTAATCGAGAGCCCTTTCATATTAAAATAATTTATAAGTGTTGATATGGTTTTGAGATATAAAAATGTTTTCCCGTAAAGTCCATCTAATGTGACTTTACACCTTTTCTCTTTTATCCTTAATTTGATTTAAACCGTTAGGATATGGGAAATAAAATCGAAAATATTAAAAAGAGGACCAACAAGTTTAAGAACTTGTCAACTCTTGAATCTTTAATTACTATAAAAGTTTAATTATTACAGTGCACAATTTGTTCATTCTTGTCGGCGAGCTTACATAAAACTGTAAGAGCAATGTTTAGGGTGGGATATATGGGTATGCAAAAAAAAGGGCCAGTATTTTTGCAGTTTTTAAATCAAAACATTTTTTTTTACCAAATTAAAAAAAATATAATATATTGCTCCTGTACAAAAATTGTCAAATTTTCTTCACATGCTGATATTATCAACAGTTCATTAATATTTTTAATGAGCATAACTTGATTATCTATCTAATATCTAAATTAAGAGAAAACGTTTGTCATACAGAACTCTTGATATAATATATTTAAAAAAAAATTGATATCACCATCTGAATCAAATTAAATTATATGTACTGGAGCAATTATTTATTTTAGCCAAAACAAATTTTGCTATAAAAATTTCGAAATTACCGGCCTTTTCTCGCGTCCCCTTCCATCCCAATTTAAGATGGTGTGCCAAATTTAAATATAACCATAAAAGTATATATAAATACATAATAGGATATAGGAGTAAAACTTTAAATACAGGTATAATCCAAACACCATTAAACTGTATCTATCGATACGTTTGCCCCAATAGCTACATTTAACCACACTAATAGAGCAGTAAATGGGAAAACTTGAGTGATGTCAATGAGTATACCCTTTGTCACCTAGTTTTAGGTAGAATGTCTTTACCTCACGCCTTACCACCCGTTAGGATTATATGCTTATATACCGATTACAATAACGGGTTAAGGATAGTGAAGTCTTAATTTAGAAGAAATGCACCAGCATTTTCGTGGAAGAAGGGGGTTTAGACCACAAGATAAAAACCCACCCGCAGCTCACTTGACTGAAATCGATCCCCGGATATCCCAGTTTTCGGTAGTCTAGTCCAGCACAAGTGTTTAAGATCAAATCACTTCAGTTCAAGATCTTTAGTACATAGTGAATTCAGACAGCCCTGACTTAAGTTTTCGTCAATAGTAAATGCTTATATAATTTTAAGGTTTAATAAACCTATATGGGTTATATGATTTAATATAAATTGCCACATTTGATCCTAGATTTTCTTCAAATAATGTTAAAAATACTATACGAGAAAGAGTAGGGGTACAGGAAGTACATCAGGTCGTAGAGAAGGCAAGGGTGATATAGTAGAGGAGGCATGGGTGAGATTATCTTGACATATAATGAGAATGGAAATAAAATGACGCCAAATAAAATTATGGAAATTATGTAGAAAAAACCCGTCAAATGAAGCCAAGAAAGATGGTATGAGCAGATAGAATTGTTCAAGTGAGAGGAAAATAATTGAAGAAATTCTATGATGAAGAATTGGAGGGGGAGAGGAATATAAAGATATTTTTTTACTTAACTGGCCAGAGTTGATGATGATACCGTTAAATAATATATATAGCTTTATATCGTCCTCATAGGTTTGACATATTTTTTCTGATCCATACATTTTATAATACAATTTGGTTACAAATAACCATATGTAAGGGCTTTTTTTCCTACTAGTATCCTACTAGCTAGTCATATTCCTTTCTGGTGGTGAAAAAACTGACTACAGACTTGTAAGAAGGGGCTGATTACCCATTCTAAGGAACAGTTATTTAGGAGAGTTTATGAGTTCAAGGTATCCCCTATATGACACGAACCGATTGCTATGATTCATATTCTAGGAAATTGGTTGACTCAAAAAGACACACAGTCAAGATTTGGGCATCAACTATTACCCTTTTGACCTAAATAGCTTATTATCTATGTTTTAAAACTGGTTGACCCCAATACCCTTATGGTGGAGATTTAGGGAACGTGAAAAATGGACTGACTATTTGAGTATTTATATCAAAGCTTTTTATTGGTCAAAATAAATCAAATATTCCTACATTAGAAATATAGTTTAAATTTCTTCACATGGCGATTACAGTTTTTTAAATATCTGATATGGGCATAGTGACACTTATGTTAATAGAAAAAGGTTTTGATTTGAGTTCGAGACACCTTAAACAGATATTCACCATAAGAAAATTAAGCTCATATTTGTACTGAAGAAATAATTGATTTCCTCTTAACAAAATGCTTTAATATGTTTTTATTAATTCAATAAATTACTTACTTGATCCAAAGAGCAATATCTCACTTCTAAGATTAGGGTTTTACAGAAGTTTTAGTTTACATAGGTTTAAATTTTAACAGATAAGACATTATGAACATTTTAACTTAAAATAAAGTTAAACAAAATAATTTATTTTTTTATGAATACACAAAACAATGAAAGACATCAGTATCAGTACACTATTACTGATAAGATAATTTAGAAAATTTTGAAAACTGTGATGATATTTATTAGTAACTTTTATAAATAACTGTAAGATAAACACAAAATAAATCAAAAATAAGCATATAATAAAATGAGAAAAAAATATATAATAGTAGCAAATAATTTATAAGAAAGTTTATAAAAACTGCAAATAAGCTTGACACTCTTGCGCCCTCTACACCATCAACTTAACAGTATTTTTAAGAAATAGTTTTTCAATACTCACCTATTTGGCAAGATTTCACCCATATATGTTTTTTTGTAATAGTGAGAGTAGCCTTGGATTGGTTGGCGACATAAGTAACACATGATAGCACCACATGAGCAGACCATCTTATTACAGCCATCGATTTTCACGAAATTCTTCTTACATTTGTAACATGTTCTGAAACATATAGACATATGTGATTTATGTTAATTGGTGAACGTTTTGACGCTATGAAAAGGTTCCCAATATCACCCTCAACAAACACATTTTTACAAACAATTATTCCATATAGTTCTATTATATTTACACCTATACATACACAAACCACATTTCAAATATTGCTGTTCCCTTACGAGTTAGGAAATGTATGCACAGTTTCTTGCCTAACACATCTTGGTACTTCCATCCTCAGTAACTTTCTCCACACTTCCCTATTCTTGCATATTTCGCTTCAAAATCATCCATACACCACGTCATTCATGCTCTTATTCTTAAAACTTTTAATGATTCTCTTTTTTCTCACACACTCGTCTACAACATGTAACCATTTCTTAGATGGCGTACTCATTCCTTAATATCAATACACTTTACCTTCCTGTGTTTGCTTCGACACTCGATCCACACTAATACTATCCGTTTGAGGTACTTGACGTGGACTTTCTGAACCGATTGATTATATCATCAAACGAGAATTTATCTGAACGAGAATTTCTCTGAACGAGAAATAAAAGGCCTACTAGTTTGTCTGGGAATGATATTTTCACACAACTTCCAGGGTTCTTTTACATACCACAATTAACATTGGACACTGGTGACCTGGCGGTCTAGGGGGTAAGGTGTCAGACTTCAGTGCTGGCGGCCGGGGTTCAATCCTTGGTAGCGGCAAGGATTTATCTGATTACCAAACCATTCCTTCACCTCTGACAAGACATCTTGTGAATGTGGGGAATGCCAGGCCTCCACCGTGGTTCGGATTACACGTTAGACTGTAGGTCCTTCATTTCATCTCACAATCACCCTACCATTACACATTAGCGTGAGTGCGTACAACTCGAACGGGTAGTAAGACGCGGTGCTAATAATATCCTTGGACAGACGGCTCCACTTTCCCTTGCGATGGAAGTTGTGCTACGGATTTCTATCTCCCAAGAAGAATACATAGACCCCTAGCTGGGTTTGAACCCACAAACGTTGGACTCCGAGAAGACCATTACCCGGAAAACGCCTGTGTTCGATCACAACCTCCTCATGTCATAAAAAAAAAATCACAAAATGTGACGAAACACATCACTTTAAGTTACGGTTAATATAATTGGTTTTAATTTGGTTGAGCGGGAGAATTATTTAATTAATATGCGCGTAAGTAGATATGAGATCCTACCTGATGCTGAAGATCCACTGATGTAACCCAAGTAGGCCTACCTGGGTTTGTGATGTGATGATCTCGTTGCTGCTGATCTGACGCACATTTATATCAGTTAGGATGAGTTTATTTTAATTCGCGGGAGAGAGTTCAAAGCACTAAGAAAAAGCTGAAGAGTTGAGCCGCGGTGGTACACGCGTCCACATTTGAGAAAACCACTTTGCGAACTGACTAAAAAGACGCGCGTAAATACAAGAAAGCATTTGTACCACCCTTACAAAAACATACTTAAGAAATAAAAGGCGGTACACAAAAAAATGTGATAATTACATAATTAATGAATATAAGAAATATTTAATAAATTAAACAACAATGAAATTGATATTAAAAATAATAAAATATAAAGAAATAAATACTAAACAATAATGGTGTGACCAGTAATGTCGGTTCGTGATAATATTTTCCTTTCATTTTTCTTCATTGGAAAGATTAAAGCATGCTTAAGTTTTATACTAATTTAAAATTAAAGTATAATCATACCTCACAAGTGCCTCAGTCATTTTATTTTCGATTTCAGTCCTTAACTTCGTTTGTTTATCCTCAGCACATGGCCAGGTGAGGTGCCATTCTTTCTTGCACTTGCTGTAAGAATTGGTACTAATTAAAATAAACATAATTATATATTTTAAATATTATATTAAGAAAGAAATTATATTTTGCATTACATGCATGTTCTTTCTCCTTTATCTAATTTACACTTCTAGCTCGTGAGACATTTAAAAACAAATTGATATATTCTATTAGATTGAAAATTTTTACCTGTGTACGGTGATCAAACCCCGGACCTTTGGCTTAGTGCGACAATACTTTACTCACCGAGCTATCCAGGAATCACCAAGTACCCATGGCCATCCCTAACCCATATTTTAAGGCAAATTCTGTGATGGACGAGGGGAAATCGTGGGCTACAAATTTCAGAGCAATTTAAATCACGAGCTATTAGATAATGTAGCCACCATTGACTCGGTAGTGCGGCCAATAGTTTTATTACATACTTATGAATATGCATATCATGATGAATTAAAATAGCTAAACTATTTATTATATTTATTAGTTACTGCCATAGTCACCTTTAAATATATCTTAAATTAAAATACCAAACCAATGCTGCCGGGCTTGATTCCTGTGTCAACGTGTGATTTTTAAATTTAAAAGAATTATATTTATACGTAGCTACAATCGTAACTTACAAATAAATATGATAGGTTGGCAAGCGCAAACAATAAAATTATATTGTTATAGGGACATGACAGGTTAATGAAAGGTAGACCTAAAAATCTCAAATGCAATTAATTTTGACTATAATAATTTCTCTATCGTAGGAGTTGTGATAAAGTAAAAAATATTTAAAGAACCCATGCTAGAATGTATGATTATTGTATTGGTTTTTACCTACTATGAATGTCAAAAATTTTACCAAAATATTACCAATTACGGAGCTCATCTAGAATCGATAATATCACAACCCGCTTACCTCAATTCTCAGCTCTTAGACTTGTAAATTAAAGTTTTAGAATTGAAACCTAACCTAAGATAAGGAATTAGATAATTGTGTGTATCCAATTTAATTTGATCTTTAAAAGAATCACGACCTTTGTTTTACATTGCTCTTGACCATATCGACTATTGACGTTTTGTTTTAAAATATTTATATTTTCTACGTTATTAATAATGACTTCTCTTATAAATTCATTAGTAACAGAACTGTGTAAAAAAAAAGTGAATTGAATTCTAGGTTGAGCTAGTTATAAAAACATTGAAAGTAAGTGAGCTTACGTTAATGTTTTTAATTATATAGAATTTCAGATTTAAACCCTCATGTGGGATATTTAAATGGTTACTTTTAGACCTTTTCTAATGATGTAAAATAGTGTTTCTCATTAGCACGATTATGGTTTATTTAAGACCATTAACACTTTGGTATACAGAAGATTTTAAATAGATTTTCCTATCCTTTAAGAAGATTTTAGTTTCCTCTCTGAAGAGAAAAAGACACTTCAACTGGCTGGGATCTTAACATATCTTATTAATTGATGATGGTTGTCGATTCATCTAACTAAATAAAATTTTCACAAACAATCCAAAATATCAAGTAAATCTATTATATCAAGTAAATCTATTATATTTAATATTAGTTATAATTCTCCTTACTAAATCACTATGAATATAAGATACTAACTTATTATTCAAGGAACACCTCATACACAATAACAAAAGGATCTGATTATAAGTGAAAAGATATTATTTATATGAAATATATAAGGAAAAAATTTTAGAAATTTTTTTTAGAGAAAACCATATTGAGATAAGGGTTTTAATAGTTATGGATAGTAACAAGTCTGAATAAATACATATTACATTATTCAAGAGAAAAAATATACAGAATAGAATAATGGCAAACCTATAGCATAAACTTTAACTTATAATTCTTATTAATGTACGTGAAATAAGTAGGATAAGAAAATGTTAAATATGGAATAGACTAAAATACAAAAAATCATTAAAATTAGACAATACATACAAATAAAAATCACATACCCTGAAGGTTACATGTTAATTAGTAAAACATTACTAAGATATATAATTATAGTGAAAAGGTTAACATTAAGTTTAAAGCAAATATTAAGATAGATCCATAGTTGTCAAAAGGAAAAGTTGAAAATTTACCACGGGTAGTAAACAGGGAAATTATGCAAAAAATTATTTACTATAGGTTAGAGACAATAATTATAAGTGAGGATTTGAAACAGTCTAAATTATGTAGAATGAGAAAATTGATATAGAAAAGTTACCTTTAAACTTAATGTTAACCTTTTCACTATAATTATATATCTTACTTAGTAATGTTTTATTCATTAACATGTAACCTTAAAGTATCTGATTTTTATTTGTATGTATTGTCTAATTTTAGTATGTTAATTGTATTTTAATCTATTTCATATTTAACATGTTCTTATTCTACTTATTTCACATAGCCCTACATAAATAAGAATAATAAGTTAAAGTTTTTGCTATAGGTTTGCCATTATTCTACTCCGTATATCTTTTTCCCTATAAAATGTAATATGTATTTATTCAAACTTGTTACTATCCATAACTATTCAAACTCTTATAATCTCAATATGGTTCTCTCTAATTAAAAATATTTTTTCTATCGTTAATTTTTTCCTTATATTTCATATAAATTATATCTTTTCACTTATAATCAGATTATTTTATTAGTGTGTATTAGGTGTTCCTTGAATAATCAATTAGTATTATCTTTAATACAAACACAATTTAAAGATGGTGAAAAATCACAGAAACATGTCGTCTTCATGGAAGAAAAGTATATAAAATAAGAAGGAAATAAAAAATAAGACATAACACTCCTATCAATTATTAATACTTCTTACCAAATAAACATGGAACATTATTAGAAACAATATTAATCAATGGCAGCACAGTGCAATGTGAGTTTACCCTTTGAACCACGTGGGCAAGTGGGAGAATGCTCAGAGGATGATCTATCTGGTAATATAATGGCTCAGATTAAACTTTAAAACCTAAGTCTTCCATTTCATACAGAATTTTTTACAACCACATCTTACTACTCTTTAAGGCTAAACGCATATGTATTTATTACACTGATAGCTTAGGAATTAAAAGAGGTTTAATTTATATGAATCGCACACGCATTTACATGGAAGGATAGTGAACAACAACAACAACAACTTTTAAAATGCCCCTCAGTTCACCCGAACGAGATCAAACCCAGATCTCCTCGTCCTCAGCAGAACCATCTTAACACGAGAGTAGTGCGTTAGACCACTTTGCCGCTGAAGCGGGTCATACTATAAAAATCACTTTTTAATAACCATAGGTGACCTGGCGGTCTAGGGGTAAGTTTTCGGACCTCTTTTGCTAGGGGTCCGGGGTTCAATCCCCGGTCCCTGCACAGATTTAGCTGATTGCCAAACCCTTCCTTCACCACTGACAAGACGTGTATTAATCAAAACTTATGAATGTGTGGAATGCCAGGCCACCACCGTGGTTCGGATCCCACGTTAAACTGTAGGTCCTCCATTTCATTTCACAATCACCCTACCATTACATATTAGCGTAAGTGCGTATAACCCGAACGGGTAGTAAGACGCGGTGCTAATAATGATATTTTAGGACCACGTCTTACTACTTAATCGGGTTGTATCTACTAATTACGCTAGTGAGTTAAGGATAAGTTAGTTGGATTTTAGAGGAATTGTATCAACATTTGCCTTAAGTGAGTGTGGAAAACCATTTTGAAAAAAAACAACATTTAGTACACTCGACCCAAAAAATTAAAACCCTGTCTCATTTTCATAGGAAGTTGAGTTTAACAGGAGAGTGAAATAGACGTATTAATACATAAAAAGTTAGTTTAGTAGCTCTTACAACTATACAAATAAAATTATTTAACTATTCCATTGACTCACATGCACGAATGTTTCCTACATTGAGGGTTTGCACAATAGAACATTCGATTCCATGGCAGGGGATTTATTGCCATATAGTCACAGAACGGACATGATTCTAGACCTTCCAGGTTGGCAGATTTCACATCTTCCACGACTCTGCGATTGACCAGTTTAGAGTACAAACCTTCATCCAGTATAATCTGCAAAGGCAAAAAAATTCCATTTGTCTATTATTACGTGTTAATTAAATGATAACTCCAAATAGTTGGGTCCATGTTGCAAGTTATGTAAGAAATACTATACTGTTCCAATCTTTACAAACGTTTCCAGATGTAGGTGGTTTTATATTTGTAAAACCATCCATTTAACTACTAAAAAAAGAACAATCTACTAAGGGTATATTATTTGGAGACTTAGGGCCAGTTTCATAGTAAAGTTTAGTACGCCTCAAGTGCGGTGCTACACTAAGTTCATGACGACACCTACCTAAACCAGAATGGAATGGGCCGTTCTCGCATAGGAAACTGGCCCATTCCATTCGGGTTTAGGTAGATGTCATGTACTTAGTGTAGCGCCGCACTTGAGGCGTACTAAACTTGACTATGAAACTGGCCCTTTGGCCTAATATTACCACGTATCGTCAAGTCCTCGTAACTTAACCGTTCGTAAAGGCCAACAGTTGTTTAAACATGTCGTTGCGTTTTTACAACACTATTTTGATGTGCTCGTTAAGTTACAAACGGGTATCTTCTTTTAGTTCTTACCGTTAAACTTCTCTGAGCACTAGATTTGTTTCAAAGCTTTTGACTTGCTTAATTTGAATCAATAGATTGCAAATAACTACTCAAATGTCTGGAGTTATGGAGTTGTTAAGGAAAACATAGTATAATGGATGTATATGTTGTTTATAGCGTGTCATGTTATTCAAAAATCATATTCATACAAATAAGTTTAAAATATATAATGATTTCTTATATTAAAATAAAAGATGGATATACCCACTTTGTTTATTTTAAACAGGAGTGTATTTTAACGCTATTTTTAAGCTTCATAATATTTAAATATCCAAACAGTTAATTTTTAAACACAAAATTTGCAATTCAAATAAAAACCACCCTTGGACGTGAACTAAAAGGTGGAAAGTGAAGGGATAAACACGCCCCATATTATCCATTCGGGCCTACACACTATAGCTTACCAGACGATAAAAACATAGGTAGGCCTAAAGCTAGTCTATTACTAATATTTAAAAAAAAGAAATTAATACTCCGAATCGTGAAGTGAAACCATATAAAATAAATTACATATTTTGAAATAGGAAGGAAGAGCCTGTAGGGTTAAACCAAAAGCGTTATAATTAAAGTGGCAACCAGGAATTAAAAACCTCTGCCCCCATGTCGTACGAATACTTACAAATCACACTATAAAAACTTGCCCGGAAGCAACGTTAGCATCCCAAACTAAACAGCTATATTAAATAAAAAAGGAATGAATTTGAAATAATTATTTTATCATCATCTCGGTGTTGACCTGGAAGTAATTTACTCTTAAAATTAAAATAAACTGAAATTATTGGGATTGAGCACGAGTAGGTTATATGATAGTATGACACCGTACTGTGTACCCCAAAGTGGTACATATTGAATTTCTTTAAACTTAAAATTATATGACCGCTAATATGTGATTAGTTAATCATTGGTGTAAAATCTATTTAATTACTGGTGGACAGTATCAAAACAGTAAGAGTAAATAAAAAATGTTCCAAAGTTTTGTAAGATAGTAATGTAACCTTAGTTGAATAATAACAATTGCCATAAAACAATATAGCGGAATGTTTGGAAGTTAATTTGGATATTAAAATGCTAACCAGAAGGTAGAACCTCGCGTTAACTTTACGAGCACTTTTACGAGGACGTTAGCTCTAACCAAACATTGTATAACCCAATATAGTTGTAATCATCGCTTAGCCTTCTGTTAATCCTAACGAATTGAATAAAACGACATGGTAAGATCGGGCCTTAATAAATATTTGTATTATATTATAATAGCTCAGTTATCTCTTCACCATATTTCGATACATTAATGAATATTAACTTCTAAAAAATATGTTTGTGATTATATTTTACTATTTTACTATTTTTTGTATTCTAGTAATATTTGACTATATACAGTTTATAATAGTATCTACCTATACTAAAAAGTTTATATTTTTTAAATATTTTGGCTTATTGATAATTCGAGTTATATGCATATGTACTAATAACTCTTTATCTTGGCTAATCCTATTATTAAAATTGTAGTAATAAAACCAATAAGTAGCATTTTAAAATCAATGGATAAAGCTGGAAACCATGGCCACCAATTAATTTGTTTATAAAATCATCCAAGATAATACTTTTTTTTTATTATTCTATGGCCCAAAAGAGAGTTAATAGTCGCACTTAAAAAGGTTCGTTCCCTATCGTGAGCTAGTTCTTACTTATCCATCACATTACACACTATACCTATATTGTGCTAGTTCTATCCAGTCCACCTCATTATACCTTAACTCTAAAGTCCTTTGTTATTTTATATCTCCCTCTGCGTATAGGTCTTCCCAATAGTTTATTTCCAATAGGTTTGCTAGTCAATACCTTTAACACGCTTGTAGATTTGCAATTATTAACCTTAATAATTCAGACATTATTAAAAATATTTTTAGATTAGAGTAAGGAGACATGGTGCCCACTACCCAATTGGTTTTAGAAAAATAATGAATATATCTTAAGTCATATTTTTACCAAAACCCATAATTTAAAAATGTTAATAAATTCTACCTCTCATTCAAGTAGAAAAATCACTTTAGTTTCATAAATACACCAATTACGTAAAGATCCAGATCAATTAACTTTATTATTGGTTCGAACCTTGAATAGTATTATGAAAGAGAAGGTCATAGAACACAAAATCAACAAATTTCGGTAATATACGAGTACATGGAGGAATTAATGTAAACCACAACACAAGAGAAAATGTCCATGCCACCATTGGTGGTGTGTTTTGGTACCGGAAAATTATCACGCTTACAGCACTACCTATATTGTGTAATATGACCACAAATACGAATATTAATTGATAGAGCTATAATTACTGAATTTTAATTGACGATTTATATTCATGTTGGATGGGTCCTTATCGTTTCATAAATACTTTTTAATAGCCTTTCATATCCTGAATGTATGGGTTTGTAAAATAATGTTTTACTTCCATAAATGTCTTAAATTAAAATGTATGTTGTTTGAAAATATATCCTTTTAAATAGATATCAGAAACCTTGCCCTACAAATCTAAAGCACAAGTATAGTAAGGAAAGTTTTAAATCTTTGTGGTTAGCTTATTTTATCATAAAGTTGGCCAATGATTATTTTATTTAGCACCACGTCTTACTACCCGTTCATGTTGTTATACGCTTGAGTAATAACTACACTTATCAGTTAGTAATTGAGTAGGTTGAATTGAGAGGAAGTGAACTCTCATTTGCGTGGTGGAAGATTGGAAAACAAATGTTGGAAAACCCACCACCAGTTCACCTGACCGAGGTTCGAACCTCCCATCCTTTGCAGTCTACTAAATATCAATCTAGTGCGTTATATAACTACGACACCAAGGCGGTTTGGCCTGTAATTGTTTAACTACAAGATAAAGACAAACTAACTTAGCCAAATTGTTCCATTTGCTTAGTAGGAAGCCAAATTATATTTTACAAATGTATTTTAGACAATAATTGCTAGAACTTTAAATATGCGATGTATCATCCAAAAAGAGAAGGTGTAATAAATATTTTCATATATAATTTGAGATATTCTATTTGAATTTACCCATGGTAATTAACTTAAATGACAAGCACCCTGGGATTTAATTGTCTTACTGTCAATTCACACATTTGTAAGAAAAAAATGCGCAGAACAGAAACGTGGTCACGTGACACGCTCTAAGCCAAACCCAAGATTTCCGCTTGATCGGCGCGAGCTGTTCTGCTCAAGTTATACTATTCTCTACTTTGTCCACTCTGCCTGAGATGTTCGACACAGGAGAACCAATCAAATCTCAGAACCATGCATCTATAATCAGTGTACATGCGCATTTGACAACTCATGGCACTCTACAGCCTGAAGCAAGCCGAAAGATTCGTTGGCCGTTGTGAGGAGATTTGAAATAACCCGTTAATGTAAAGCGGGTTTATCAATGTATTGGATTGTTTCACGACACGGCGTTATAATTTGAAAAGATAAATCGGGAGAATGATCTAAAATATTTGTTTATCCACTAGGAAATAAAATATGTTGATAATCAGCTGTTTTGAGTTATCGTTGCAATGCATAATTGGTCAACTTAAAGTCTAAATTACTGCGCAGATTCTGATTTCTATTTTTCAGCGAGCGTGTGAATCAATCGTTAGCCATTATCTACAGATCCAGATATACCAGGTTCAATTCCCGGTGCGTCCAGATTTTCTGTCGAGAAGTTAATCTAGAATGGAGTTAACTCAAAACTCATGAGGCTTAATGAGGAGATACTTAAATGAAAAAATAGCAGATATGGTCTAGAAAGTAACATATTAATGGCCGGAGGTTTGGGTGTGCCATACAAATTAATTCTAAGCTTTTAGGTCAGTATGGTCCGATTTTGGACTTGCCAAATATATTTCTTTTTTATATAAATAAATTGTGAAGACAAATAACAATAATTCAACGTGAATAAATGGTTTCAAAAGTTTTAATACTTCAAGTTTCGTTTACCTTAACAACGTCCATCGAAAGCTCTGCTTCGCAGCCTACTTCGAAGCAGACAAAATGTATTTTCCCTTCACCTATGGCGTTTTCAATGTACCTGAAATATAGAATATTAAGATTTAAAAATACATTCCAAGAATTGAATGATAATAAATTATTAATCGAACAAACATAAGAGATCTTTTTTAAGTTGAGAACCCGTCACTTAATAACCAACCGAATTTAGACTGGGTTTAAAAATGCATCACATTCTTTGATTGTATTATAAGTTTCGAACAAATCTTTTAAATTAATTAACATGCATCTTTCTTCCGTTTATTTAGTATTGATTGAATTGCAAAGGAGTTAATTTTTATATTAATTTTGGAGCCGTCTTTCCTGCACTGATAATATCCTTGTTCATTCTACTTTGCTGAAATGGTCAGGTAATTAATCTATGGTGTCAAAAACACGTAAATGCATCACCGGAGCTACACTAAAGGTAAGCAAACTATAATCATTTTGACATGAATATATCCAGTCACCATTATTAAACTTATCCTTATTTTTGACTATTTCTATCAAGTCCCCCTCACTGCATTATATCCCCACCATATCTGAGATAGTTCTAGCCAGCACATCTTTTTACTCCCCCAACCCCAAATTAGGAGATTTTTCTCTCCAGTTCCCCTCACTACACCTATCTTTTGAGGTCCATTCTAATTTTATTTCCTCATACATTATTCCATTTTTCACATTTGGTTTTCCAGTCGATACCTCTAATATGGTCATAGTTAATTCAGTTTACGCTTCATGTGTTTACATCGTAAGATACACGGTATAAAATTACTTTAGCAATGTTTGGTGATAGTATAGCGTACATCACTATAATAACGGCCCACCCCTCTTTGTTATCATAAGCCCTTTTTGTACATCATATCATCTTAAACACTGTTTGAGCACCCGAAATTTCTTATCGTCACGTTGAGATACCTAAATTTAAAATAAATACAAATGTTTTCTTATCTTTTACATAAATCTTATATTTAATGTTTGTTTCTGTTGGTCTACGATTCATTTCTCTTCAGAAAACCATATCAAATTTTGTCAAAATTTTCCATATCTAGCGTTAATTATTATTATCATCGCGTCTTACTACCCATTCAGTTTATACGCACTTACGCTAATGTATAATGGAAGGGTGATTTTGAGATGAAATGGAGGACCTACAGTTTAACGTGGGATCCGAACCACGGTGGAGGCCTGGAATTCCACAAATTCACAAGTTGTGATTAATACACGTCTTGTCAGAGGCAAAAGAAGGGTTTGGTAATCAGATAAATCTGTGCCGTGACCGGGGATTGAACCCCAGACTCCCAACACAGAATTCAGACACCTCACCCCTAGACAGCCTGGTCACCTATTGCATTTAAATTTACTATTACATTAGTATTGAATCCTAATATGATCTTACTTCCTAGTACAATCCCTGCAATGCATGTGATTGTTATCACAAATAATCATATCTTCTAGTTTGAGGTTATCTTCACAGCAGATTGGACACTCAAAATATTCAACCTAAAACAGAAAATGTAATATCAAATTTTTCGAACATAATCTCTTTCAAGTTAGTGTTCATTAATGATTTATATTAGATTACGTTTATTACTGCTGTAAACATTGGCCTTTACGAGTTAATGACTATAACTATTTTACAGTTAAATGAATAGCTCAGTATTATTAAACAAAATTTAATACATTTTAAATATTAAAATATCAGATACATATAAGATATATTCAATCATGCAATTAGGTTATAATATTGATGTTACGTGATCTTAAAATTCCCATTTTACTGCCCCTAGTAAGTCACAAATATTAATATAAATCATTTTTAATGGATTTATTTATATTTTAAATTCATCACCAAAAGTATTTCCTCTGTCAAAATTTTCACATAAGCCCCTCCCCTCCCCCCCCCCCCCCC